>BPLS01019203.1:0-10269 GCA_019656275.1 Rhododendron kiyosumense
ATATATATATATATATATATATATTTATTTATTTATTTATTTATTTATTTTTAACTTTTGTATTTTTCGACTTTTTAGATTATGACAAAAATGTATTTTAATTTTTAAGTCTGTAGAGTGTTTTGGGAGATAAATGTGTAATGTATTTTGCAACGTGAGTGGTGTGAGAAATTAACAAATACAATGTGAAAAGGGTCTCCGGACCAACTTCTGCCGTTTGCTCTCCTTCAATCAAATTTGAAAATACATTTTGGTAGAATGTGTTTTTGCTCCACTGCTCAAACGGATTGGGAGATGCTGCCAAACGCATTCGGATCGACCAAAAGTATTTTTAGCAATCCGAATTAAAAACAAACTCTTAATTGTCGAGATGGGCGGTCTAAATGCACTTGGCAGAGAGTCCCTGGGTCTTTGCCGAAACAGCCAAAAGGTGAAAGGTGGAAATTAAAATGAGAAAAAGAGCCCTCCCAAACAGGCTCTTATGACGCCCAGTTTTTACAGAGTAGCCGTACTCGTTTTTAGAGATCAGTCGAGTTTCAACTTTGGACAGAGTTTGTATAGTACAGCATGAAATGTGACCACTTATGTGTATAAAGTTGAATATATGATTATCAGCTGGCCACATCCGCATTGTACTAAAAGTGAACCCCTATTAATAAAAGCTCTGTCTCAATATCTTGGGGTCTCTTGTCTTTTGTGGTCCCTCTAGCTTGATTTTCCTCGGAAAAATGACCGGTAGGTGGAGTACGTAAAGCTTAATTGTTATTTTCATGGACTACATTTTCGAAAGAGAGACGCTACATACACTACCTTATTCCACTACACCATTCACTACATTTTTTGTGGGGCCTACTCTGGGTCCCACAAAAATACAAAAAAATACCCATAAATTTTAAAATAATATTTTATGGGGCCCTGTAAAAAATCAGTTCCAACGGACATCGGTAAATATTATTTTTGAATTCGTAGTGGCGAAACTGCGCAATTGAACAGTTTCACCCCTACGAATCTAGAAAAAATACTTGCATATATCCGTTGGAGCTGATTTTTTACAGTGCCCCATAAAATATTATTTTAAAATTTATGGGTATTTTTTTGTATTTTTGTGGGATCTGGAATGAGCCCTACAAAAGATGTAGTGGATGGTGTAGTGGAATTAGGTAGTGTATGTAGCATTTTTGTTTTCGAAATGACTTATACATGGTAGGAAGCTTTTTAATGACAAATATATATGGTAACCATAACCCTGGTGAAACATTTGGGACAATTTTGCCCCTGAATATAAAACGGCCTCGTTTGTAATCAGAAGCTCCAACCTTATTTGGGCCAAAAAAAGGCAAGTCAATATATGAAACAATGTTTTATTATATTGAAATAGACCAAAATTTTTATTGATCAAGACCAAGTCATATTATGTTCATTGAATATCATCTCCCATTGAAGCTCAACCAACTTTATTTGGGTAAAAAAAAAAGGGCAAGTCAATATATGAAACAGACTTTTTATTATATTGAAACAGATCATCATTTTTATTGATAAAAACCAAGTCATATTTTATTCAATGAATACCATCTCTCATTCAAGCTCAACCAACATTCTTTGAGCTAAAAAAGAGCACGTCAATATATGAAACAGACTTTTTATTATATTGAAACAGACTATCATTTTTATTGATAAAAACAAAGTCATATATTGTTCAATGAATGCAATCTCCCATTGAAGCTCAACCAACCTTATTCATCCAAAAAATGACAAGTTAATATATGAAATGGACGTTTTATTATATTAAAATAAACCATCATTTTTATTATTAAAATCCAAGTCATTTTTATTGAAATATGCCAGCGATTATCAACTGGCCACATCCCCATTGTACTAAAAATGAACCTATTAATAAAAGCTCTGTATCATTATCTTGGGGTCTCTTATCTTTTGTGGTGCCTCTAGCTTGATTTTCCTCGGGAAAATTACTGCAGGTGGAGTACATAAGGCTTAATTGCCACTTTCATGAGCTATACTTTTGAAATGACTTATACATTGTAGGAAGTCTTTTAATGATAAATACATGGTAACTATAATCCTGGTGAAACACTTGGGACAATTTTATCCCTGAATATAAAATGGCACTATTTGTAATCAAAAGCTCCAACCTTATTTGGGTCAAAAAAGGGCAAGTCAATATATGAAACAGACGTTTTATTATATTGAAATAGACCATAATTTGTATTGATAAAGACCAAGTCATATCATATTCAATGAATGTCATCTCCCATTGAAGCTTAACCAACCTTATTTGGGTCAAAAAAAGAGCAAGTCCATATATGAAACAGACTTTTTATTATATTGAAACAAACCATCATTTTTATTTATAAAGACCAAGTTATATCTTGTTTAATGAATACCATCTCCTATTCAAGCTCAACCAACCCTATTTGGGCTAAAAAAGGGTGAGTCAATATATAAACAGACTTTTTATTATATTGAAACAAACCATCATTTTTATTGATAAAGACCAAGTCATATCTTGTTCAATGAATGTCATCTCCCATTGAAGCTCAACCAACCTTATTCATCTAGAAAAGGGCGAGTCAATATATGAAACAGACGTTTTATTATATTGAAATAGATCATTATTTTTATTGTTAAAAATCAATTTATTTTTATGGAAATATGCCATCCCTTCTCCTATTTCTCTTCACTGCCACTAGGCCCACCACCATTCCACCATTTTTGGTAGGACTGGCACCCCTCAACTTCCATAGCAACCACCACCCCCAACCATACCCACCTCTCTCACTCTCTCTCTCACTCTCTCTCTCAATTAATTTGAAAACCCTCAATTCTCTATCATTCACAAACCATAAAATCCCTTAATCTCTTCACCGCCACCACCATCCCCCATCTCCGACACCATCACCCCTCAACCCCCATAGCAACCACCACCAAATATTTTTGAAAGGCAAACCCAAATTAGTTCCGATTTTTCTCAAATCAAACCCAAATTAGTATTGTTTTTTCCCAACTAAAACCTAAATCAATGGAGGGTAACTGAGCTTACCTGAGATAGAGAGATACCAGAGTGAGAGAGGAGTGGCCTGGTGTGTTGAACGATGAGAGATTGGGGGAGGAATAAGTTTTAGGGCTAATAAGTGATATATAAAGGAGGGTAAAATAGACATTTCAAGTTGGCACACTATGTATTAGTTAATATTTTTCCTCTTGTCATGAGAGTGATAGTTTCAAGAGTGCAGACCATGATTTTGGGATTAATCGAAATCAACACCTCTAACCCTTAATTTTCCCATTTTCCTTCATCTTTTGCTCTTGGGACATTGGGCAACTGCACATTACCCAGTCCAATCAACTTGTAGTTAAAAAATTTCAGCTCTTTATATAATCATATCAGAGAATGTCCACAGTATACAAATATGTACGATATCACTCGTATAATTAAACCACTGGAGAGGCGTAACCAAATCATTGAGAGACATAACATAGGCATAACATTTTACCAATAGACGTAACATATGTGTATCCAAAAGCATTGAGAGGCATAACATTTACTAAATAAGTGCATACGTATGTACCTTAACCATTGAGACACATAACATTCACCATTTGAGATGGCATAACCTTAACCATTGAGAAGCGTAACAAATTTAATTATACAGGATGCGTATTGGAATTTTTTCTTATCGTATATTATAGTTTGGGATGATGTTATGGTGTCCCCGATCATTTTGGGAACACCATGATTTTTAGTATAATTTCACCATTATGAGTATAACTAAAATCCATTACAAGCATAACAGAACCCAAACAAGGCATAACCAAGGAATATCTAAAAAATCAACCCAGGCATAAAAAACAAGTTATGTCTTGCTATAGTTCTGTTATGCTCATAATGGTTTGGGTTATGCTCATAATAAGTTTTGGTTATGCTCATAATGGTTTTATTATGCCAAAAGTTACGGTGTCCCCAAAATAACCGGGGACACCGAAGTCATTCTCTTATAGTAATACTAATGTTCGAAAAATTATGTCTGGTTGATGTAGTCAGTGACGGATCTTGAAATTTATGCAAGATGCATATCTTAGTCATTATTATGCATCTTAGTCATTATTTTTTTTTGGTAAGTACATCTTAGTCATTATTTCCACAACCAAAGAACGATTGCAGAACTTTTGAATTTGAACTTTTAGTGGCAGATCCAACGATTTAAAGCATCAAGAAAAGGTTTACGTTTTACTGTTTCTGGGAATTATAGCACAATGTTTTAAAGTGCTAGGGTGTCATAAGATGCTTTCATGTGGATACTGGTACAATTTTTAAGGGGTTAAACAAGCGTACTGCTAATATATGAGGTCCTCGGTGAGATTATTCCAAAAAAATAAGAATTATATAAAGCTAATTTTTGTACAAAAAGTTTCTTTATATTTCTGTCACCCCGAATAAAAATCCTAGAACCACCCCGGCATTCCAGGAATTTGAAATTGTAACGATTGATAATGGGTAGTCTCTGCCAGTTTCAATTAACAGTAGCATGCAGTAATGTCTGAACATCTCTACAACTTGATCGGCTTCCGCTAACATAAATTTATGTATACCGTGTACGGTTTACAGACTAGTTCAAAAACATGTGGGGTGGGAGTAACCAAAAACACCATACTTCCATAGAGTAGTTGTTGTCCAGGCTGATGAGGCCCATATCAATTAGGGGTGTGCGCGGGTCGGTTTTGACCCGACCCGACCATGTCAGGTAAGGATATTTAGGCCTGTAAACCGAACCGCACATGTGGTAAAAATCGTCCGCAAGTTCGATTCTTTACTTCGGGTTGGGTTGGTCGGATTTAACCTTCGGTCGGGTCGGACAGGGTCCGACCCCACAGGTAAGGAACGCACCAACCCGAACCCCGAACCGAAATATGATTTTTAACTGAAAGTAAACTCGCACCCGTCTGAACCACATGTTCGACCCCACCCGAGACCCTTCGGGTCGGGTCGGGTCGGCTGATTTTTTGCACACCCCTAAATTTATCAATAGTAATGGTTGAAATTTCAAAGGAAAGTCAAAGGGTGTATTTTCAAGTTTTAGTTCGCTATTTTGCTTTGTATATGCAGAACAAGAGACAAGCGTATAGATGGATAGTTGAGACAAAACGCTAAACACAATTGAATAATTAATTAGCGGGTGTTTTTTCATCCCTGTCCTCCTAATCAGTAATCATGTCGTGGTTCTTACTGCAACGCGAGATCGGTTAATGGATAATAATATCGCTACATGATATCACCACGTTATGCTCAATTTATTTATACACTCATAAGGCAGAACGTTAATATTTGTCCTTTTTTTTAAAAGCACATAACGGGGTGATATGATGATATCATATTAGATTTGCCAATTTCAACCTTTTTTTATAATAAGTAAAATAAAAACCTGTATTAAATATTAATCTTGGCTGCCCAAATTTGAGTGTCAAACCTGATAAATTCCAATATTTTCACAATCCATATTATTCCTCGAGTAGAAGAGCTAGCTTCGCCTCCTTGTCATCATTCTTGTCTTCTCTTTTCTTTATGATTGTGAAACGGTTGGAACTCTCCCACTCTCCCCATCGTTTTTAGATTGTAACGGGACAAATGTTTCTTAGATATGGGGGTTTTAGCACTTTGATTTGATCAGCCATGCAACGAATTTTACGGCGATAACTACGACGGGATATTGAGTTCAGCTGGTGATACCCACCTCCACAAGCAGATCGATGGATCCAGCATAACTGCTAATTTTTTTTTCCAGCATTTCTCTCCTATATTTTATTTAATTTTCTTAAGTTTACTCGAACCTTTGAACAACAGTGAAATGTTTCGCTAAACAACAGTGACCTGAAAAATGTTGTCAAGATTTTTGTACATAGTCCATTACATGTCCAATTTTGATGATTCAAAAATTTACTTCGTATGTTCAGGAAATGTGTTTCTTATCCTTCAACCAAAATCTAACTTGGATTTTGTTCCGCCAAAAATTTTTTTTTTTGGGGGAAAATAATCATATATCCTGAAATAATATATTTGAGGTCTATTTCTTTGAAACTGATAAATTTTTTGAATAATATTTTCGGATCGTGCTTATTTTTGTTGATAAATTGACATATCGAAATGTACAAAATAAATGTTGAAATCGTAAGTGAAGACACGTGGTGAATTTAACGGGTTTGGACAACGAGGTTGATCAGTGCACCAAAGTGAACTGGAATACGATTATGTGGGACTCAGGCTCCGTTCCGAAAACCTTCTTAAAAAATAAGTACTTATTTTGCCACTTTTCATTCAAAAATAAGAAGGGTCATTCCACAAAACTTAAACAAAAAGTTCCTTTCATATTTTCAAACTAAAAAATAATGTAAATGAAAAAAAAATTTCAAATTTTCTTTGCACCGTATTAAAGATATCAATGAGATCTATCAAACAAGATCCATAGTGGTAGGAAAATTATTTGCGTAAACACATAATTTTTGAGCTTGAAGTTGCCTTATACAAAAAATAAGACTGTTGCTATGATAATGGGTGCCGACAGAGGTAAATCGTACCGGTGGCCGCGCCGGGCTGTCTCTGGCCATTGGACGGCCGATCCTAGCCGTCCAAAAATTCGGAAAAAAAAACCAAGGGGGCTCAAGCGGGAATCAACGGCATCCGAGGTGTGTAGGGTGCTTGATCCGAGCACCTCTTTTCCGTGTATATATGATCAAGCACCCTACACGGAAAAGGGGTGCTCGGATCAAGCACCCTACACACCTCGGATGCCGTTGATTCTCGCGCGTGCCCCCTCGTTTTTTTTTAAAGAATTTTTGGACGGCTCGGATCGGCCGTCCGATGGCCAGAGACGGCCCGACACGGCCGCCGGTACGATTTTCCTCCCCGGCCGGTTGGTACCTCTACAAATTCTTCCAAAATAAGTACCAACCTTCTTATTTTCCGGAATAAGCCTTCTTATTATACAAAAAATAAGTTCTTATTTGGTTTCCGGAACGGAGCCTCAATCACCGTTAATCTCCCCTACTTTTGTCATCGTTGACAATGATCTGGAAGATCTAATGGCTCAGATCATTCCTAGTTTTGGACCTTTGACACGAAAGATATCTAATTCCTAGCTGGAAGGAATCAGCTCCTCTTTCGTCCATGAGAATAGACTGCTTCATCTAGTTGGCCTGTTTGAGAATCTTTTCGGGTCACTTTGATGATTCAAACTACCATATTTTAAAGTTTGTTGAGAACATTAGTCGCGTTCAAAATCAAATTAATCGTATATTGTTTGGCATGGTAGATATTATCGACAAACTCTAAAACGTAAACGATTTAAATCATCAAAATGGGTCCGAAAAGAACCCATAAATGATCTAACTGAACAGTCAAGTCCATTTTTATGGGCCGGATGATGATCTTCCTCCTTCGTAGAATTGGATCAACACACACGTAATCTTATGCCACTTTGCCAGTGTTGAAAGTAGTGACATGGACATTTCTCTTTAATTTTCTCCTCTATGTTATTATGAATTCCTAATAATGGAACATAAATTAATTAACCTCTTAATTCACTTCAAAAAAAGAAAAAAAACCTCGTAATCAATTTGTTCAATTATGTTGTGCATGCAGAGGTATACTTAAAAAACAGTAGTGCAACGTTTAGATTATTAGTATTAATTACTTAGCTTGTGATGAACTATACGTTTTGAAAAATTACCTATATAATCGAATTTTTAGGCAGTTGTTTAATCAAAATGAGTACAAGTGTTTTCCTGCTAAAGTTATACGTCCTGTATCCAATGTCTATCTTTCTTTCTCTCTCTCTTTTCTTTAGGTCATGGTGTCCCGTTTAGCTTACGCGCACCTCAACTAAACTCTTTCCCGATTCGATCAAAGGCAGATCATTTACGTCGGAACTGGAAAATTCACAAGAAATAACTTTTATGCGGTTAGCTAGACGTACTCAAATCGAATCCTAGTTAATTGTGTGGAGAGAATAAATCCACTAGCCAACCGAACTAACCTCGAGGTGTATCCAATCTCTATCGTTGTCAAAGTTTGGTGTTATCAACCGAAAAAAAAGTTGGATGTTTTTTTCTTCCAGGTGGGGAGGACCACATGAAGCAATGCAACATGGTTGGTTTTTTTTTTTTCCTATAAAAGTTTCACACGCAAATGATTCCTGTACATATTTTGTCGGTATGGGGCAAAAATCTAACCCTTTGTTCTTTAATTAATCCAACCATTTTTTTCATCAAAGTTTTGAATCACTCAAAAGTACATCAATTTCAATGTGCATAATCTTATTCGAACTGTCTTTCCGTATTATAGCATGATAAAATCATGGACACACCATTGCTTGCTTTAACTAACCCAGATGATCATCAAGTTTTTAATAGAAATAATTGGTCTAATTGTACGTCTGCAGTGACATGGTTAATTAATGAGCTTCTTCGTTTTTTGTCGAAATGGTAGGAGATTTTATCGATAAAAATAAGCATACATCAAAGAGGATTATTAATCCCAAACGGAGACAATAATCAAGAGGTCTAGATATATATATACAAGCTTGAAAATCTAGAACCTCACCGACCAATATCATGACGATCCCTTGATCATCAGCCAGCAACAACCTCCTATACGAAGACAAGCCGACACCGAGGATAGCCGGCAAACCCTCGCAGCCAGGGCAGCCACAGGAAGCATTCCGACAACCGGTCCCCAAAACCAACGAATTGAAATCCCAACAAAATCCGCTCTCATAAAACATTATTGGCCAGACTAAGGGAGACCTAGCCGGGAGAAAACTCACTAACAAGAACCGGTGAAGTAAAAACCTAGTCTCTCCACCAAACCTCGATTCTTATTAGCCACACCACCGACTCCTAGCTCACCAAATCTATAGGCTCCAAGATGAGGACAGCACACGGCGGCGGACGGCCCGCCACAAGAGGGAGACCACGCTTGTCTCAAACCCAATCCGCAGACACGAACTGGAGAGTGAGGGAAAGGTAGGCGGACTGTTATAATCTCCGAAATTAATTAATGTAGCTTGTGGGTACAAGTAATTACTTCGAAGAAAAATGAGCTAGCTACCAATCGAGCCCAATTATTTCCAGCCTTCATCCAATAACTTGATTACCGAATAGTATCTTTTGTCAACCGTTGACATTGAAAATTCCATAGTCCTTGGCGTGCAATTAACTTATCTCTACTTTTGCAGTTCACCCTTTACATCCAATTTTGCCTAACTTTTCTGTTTCCCCACGCACAAACATGTAGTATATAAACCACCTACCCCCCTCTCTCTCTCTCTCTCTCTCTCACTCACAAAACTCAATTCTATTTTGCTCTATATATTTATAATGGCCTCTTCAGTAGCACAATCATTTTGCTACATTAAATCCGTAAACATCCTTTACATCATTCTTTCTGTAATTTTATTCATCGGTTCTTCCGCTATCGCTCGACCGATGAGTGGTTCGGAGAATCTCAATCAACATTGGACGAAGCAAGAAGCGGGCGACCGGTATCAAAACATGATATTCACCATGTTGCCCAAAGGGGACCTTGTTCCTCCTTCAGGTCCATCAAAAAGGCACAATTCTGTTGTTAGCAATTCACCTCACAATTGAAAAAGTAAAGTGCATGTCCTGTACATATATAATATAGTTCTTCTTAATTCCCCCCCCCCCCCCCCCCCCGCTCTTTTCCTCTCTCCGGAGGATATTGTATTTATTTGAAGGATTGTCAATTGGTCTGTAACATTTCCCGAGGTGACGACTGATTGGATCTGATCTTCAGGGACAATGTTTTTGTTTATTGTGTTTTCTATGATGTGAATGAGTCCGATCATTGTAGTGAATCAAAAATATGTTTGAAAATAATTGGACTACACGGGATGCAGTCCACTACCAAAATAGAGAGAAGCCTTCTCCAAAAACTTCTCGGGACATATAATCATGCACGTTGAGCAACATAAAGGGGGCATTTCTGATAAGCTCTAGTAGTTATTTGTAGTCAAATTGTTCCTATTACACTAAAAGTTGTAGAAAATGTGTTGGGTTTAATAAAAAAAATATGTTGAATGTTTTAGTTTAGTGAACAACAGCTTAACTTTTCTTTTTTTTAAACTTTTAATAAAATGTTTATTATAATATAAACAACTTAACCAAAGCCAAAAAAATTGTAGCAATATATATATATATATATATATATATATATATATATATATATATATAATATGT
>BPLS01019205.1:0-23069 GCA_019656275.1 Rhododendron kiyosumense
GGATCCTAGATTCCGCGGAAGTGAGTTCCGCGGCGAATTCTCCGCTCCCGCGGGCGACTTCCGCGATTATATTCCTTCGATCCGTCGTTTCCACGCGTCGTCATTTCGTTGGTTGGTCAGCGCTTCCAAATGTTGCCACGTGTCCACCCGCAATAGGAGAGTCAAACAGTCGTCCCTCAGGTTTCAATCTATTGACTTTGACCGCGCCTACAAGAGCCTAATAGGATTTGATACTATCAAGTTTACTTTCAGGTTCGATTTCTTTATTAAACGAGCATAATATTGAGACTCAATTTTTGATTCATTAAATCGACAATCGAATTTGAACAAACTTTTATTAAATGGGGCCTCAAACAATTCATAAACAAATCTATTCATCTACTACAGCATTGCTCCCCATTGGTCCCCACTAAACAACAGATAGAGATTTATAAAGACAAACCATTTGACACGCGCGCTAGCTGTTTGTTCTTGAATCGATTTTCTCCGTATGCCAGGCACGGTGCCATTGTGCCAACGCACCAGTTAAACACCAACCAGGCCAGAGCACCACCCAGCAGCACCAGACCTTGCAGTAACCGGATGAGAGAGAGAGAGAGAGAGAGAGAGAGTAGAGGAAGTGTCACTGTATTTTGTGTGCTCCAACTTTGTAGGACCCACCGGTCGGCGACAGAGAAGAAGATGTCGATGCCGAGAAAAAGCCAACGGTAGCTACGAATCGGAGGTACAAAAGAAAAATAATAGTGATAATAAGTACTGTATTATTAATCATTTACTCCGTGTGTGTCATCAAGGTTTCAAAAATTGGCCCGTTTCCGTGACGTGGGACCGATACACGCCCGTTACAACCAATACTTAACCGTATACTACTTCCGTCCATTTTTTAGAATCCAGTATTTCATTTTGGGCTGTCTCTCAATAAGTGTCCATTTTGTAAAATTTGTGGGTAAAAATTTGTGAATTTTTCATTTTGCCCCTAAAAGTAGATTCTATTTTGAAAAATTAATGAATAAAAATGTAATAATGATGTCTCCATAAAGGATAAAGAGGGAAAATGGAGGTAAAAGTTGATGTGAAATATGTAATAATGATATCTTTTTAATAAGTTGGAATTACGAAGCGGGACACTTAAAAATGGACGGAGGGAGTAATTGATTTTGAGATTTAAAATTTGGATAGTGATTTTCACACTTCTTTTTTTAATAATTGCACTCTATTTTTTGTCATTTTGTGAAATTTTTATGTGTAATATTTTATTAAGAGACAAGAAGTGAAGTGTCAAAAAAGGGAATGTGCAAATAGTTTCCCTTAAAAAGCTTCTCTCCTGAAAATGAGTTTTAAAAATTCCCGACTTCTACAATTTATTTATGTTATGTATCGTTCGATATTCCCGATACCGTTACATCTCGACCGTTATTGTTATGTATTCTGAAACCGTCGATCACTGAAGACATTGGTGCATGTCAATGAATCAGAAGGGAAAAAAAGGGAGTGATAATGAGGTATACTCCATCCATGTGTGTGACACAGCTTATTATCCATCACGCGGCACCAGCTAGCCGCACCACCATTGAATTATTTTGATTCTGTCGTCCTACGGTATTCCAATTTTCTGCATCTGTGATTTTCGATTTTTAGTCTATGTTTCAATAAAATAGTAAAAACGCGTAATGGGCAGTGTTTGCAGACTGGGTTACAGCTACGGGCCAGAAACTTCAGGCGGTGGTAGCTCAATCTCTTTGTCTCCATCATCTCATCAAGGCACGCATGCCCTTCCATTTTCTATAAATATATGTAAATGTCAAACATGAGAGTAGTATATGAAAATAGAAAAAAGAGGCCCACATAAGGGGATCAGTGATGCTCGGGTTTATGCATACTAGTTTTTCATGCTAATTTGATGTGAGATAGGCCGAGTCACATGGCGTACGTGCGAAAAAGTTTTTAAAACCCTAGGGGTGTAGCACAGTTGGTCCTAGAACGAGCCTCAAAGTGCTAGTTGGAACATGCCAGGGCTTTGGTGTGGGCTCAAATCCTGGCGGCAGCGTCCTGCAAAATCAGTCACCCCATAGGTAGGACGTAATTCCTTCTTTTTTAGCATGTTGAAACCCAAAAAACTTGAAAGTGCGTTTTTAAGAAAGTGGACTACAAAACTCATTTACCATCTAATCTTAATTAAATAGGTAGTAGTTTAAATTAATTTAAATTACTAGGATTGGATCCACAGGATTAGTCAACATGCGAGTGAATTGGCCCGAATACTTGAGTATCAAAAAAAATTTTAAATTAATTTACAAAACATAATCTTAATTGGTCGTGGTGTCACTTTTGCTACAAATGTTCTTGTTTTATTTTAAAATAACATATAAACGGAAATACCACGTCATTTTGTGTTGAAGTTTTGTACACACTCTGTAGTACTTTATTCGTGCATTATTACTTTATGTAATGTTGATCATCCTATTTGGCTATCTTTTCATGTGGTATATGATATATAGTGTCAAAGTGTCATAACTATACTAGCTAGTTATCAACAAATAATTTATCTAAAACATACGTATATATGATCTATCCTCATTGGTTAAGGGGGCAAGCCATAGCTTTCTAATGTGAATTCACTGATTTTCTGAATGAGATAGGAGGTGGATGATTTTAATGACAAGGGATTTGAGAAGAGAGGTGTTATGAAGGCAAGGTCTATCAGCAGTTTGTTGAGCCAAACTGTTCCCAAATATACCAACACTCAAGGTAATGCTCTAACCATCTGATGGCAGGGGCGATCAAGTCAAACTATATACATGACCCATAGGGAAATTTATTGTAGGAATTAGGAAAGTATGTTTTCTTTTTCAAAAAAGACAGGCAGGAAATTAAGTATTTGATAGGGAAAATGATCAGTTCCTACAGTTTTGTTCCTTTTTGATGTTAGGTCTGCATCTGATGTAGGAATGTGGAGATATAGCAAAAGGAATGTCTCTCAGTCATCAAGGAAAAAGGACTAGAAAACCACCGGTCTCTTTGAGGAATTTTTACAACTTTTTTCAATTTTGCTAACTTTAGCTTACTAGCTCGCTAGGGAGTGGATAATCCACATTGAACGCCAAAAAAATTTTGAGTTTCAATGTATCTTTCACAGATGTTAATAGATTTTTCTGAACATCTTTACACCTTTTATAAATATTAATGCACTTTTTGGATATTAACCATTGTTGTTGAAATTTGTATTTTTCTTTCTCTGTCTCCTCAAATATTTTTACACTTCGATCAAGGGTACTATATTGACATACGTACATGGGAAGCAAATTCCTACAACAAAATATTGTGCCAAGCGGCATTTAGACCATCGCCAACTTGTGTCGTTTTTATACTCAAAATTTAAAAATGAACAAAACGGACTTTGTTGATCACTTGGAGTTTCCAAAATCAAATCCTCTATTTAGCACGATTTTCATTAAGTTTTCTCTCAACTTGTTACTACTTACTATCACCTCTCTATCTATCCCTCGATCAGCACTTATTTGTCTTAAAATTCTCTCTCAAAATCTATATTATAAAACAGAGCGGATTTTTATGTACTCATATAAACATGAGCACCTCTTCAACCGTTGGATCAAAATTTTAATAAGTTATGGCCATTGGATTGAATCATTGATTCCAACCTATTAACAAGTCTCACGTCTGTCTTTCTCTCTCTTCTTTCCTCTCTCCCTCCATAGTTACACTCTTTAAACATCTCTCTCTCCCAAAACCCACTTCTTGATGCACAATGAAACACTCAGCGCCCACCGATTCATCCGACGTTTTGGGTTGGAGCCCCCCTTCAATTCATCGCCTATTAATCACCTCAATTTCTGTACACATCTTCTCCATATCCATGAAAAAATTCATTTGGTTCTCTCCTTCTGGTAAGAATCCCCATGTCCTCAATTTTGCACTAGACTAGGGTATTTCTAAATTGCTGTTTAATCTTCGAAACAAAGAAAAACAGAAGGAAAAAAAAATACGATTACGAGGCTTGGTGTTTAAATTGTTGTTTAATCCACGAAAAAGTTAAGTGCATTGAAGTTTCAATCTTTGATTGGTGTATTGATGTGTTAATTCTAGAGGTTCAATAAAACGATTATCAAGCTTGGTAGTATACGGGTTCTTAATGTTTGAATCCTGACAAAAAAAAACTTTTAATTCTTCATGTCATGGACTCTTGGTTTATAGATTAAAAGTTTTGATATAGATTTTACTCTTTTTTGTCGAAAGGCTGAAGCACAGTCGCAGATAAAGGGAAAAAAAAAGATAATCATTGCAGGGAAGGGAAAAAGAAAATTCATGTCCAATGGTATTTGATAAATAAAATAACCCAAAAAGACACATGTTTCCATAAAATAAAATAAAAAAGAGAAATATGGCAATGATCAATTTTTTACTCCAGTTGTTTCAAAAAACGTGTTGCGCCATGCCTTTAGACTATGTTTAGAATGTGTTGCGCCGTGCCTGAAGGCAGGGCATTCACTAGTATCTTTACAAAACAACCCAGCCGGTTGTGCCTACTGTATTTTTTTTGTTGTTGTTAGAGTAGTGGGAGACTGGGAGTTTACGCCTGGCAGCTACAGAAGAAGGCAAGCCACGGAGAGGAGAAATTTTTTAGTGCCGGGTGGGCACGGGACACGTGGTGCCAGGCGCCAATCTCGGCCGTCCAATGAAATTTTAGATGGCTCAAATCTGTTCGGCTAATTTTAAGTATGAAATAACTAAAATACCCTTCGACAACCGAATAAATCTGAACCGTCCAAAACCTTATTGGACCGCCAAAAATGGTGCTGGACACCCCGTGCCCACCCGGCACTGAAAAGTTCCTCCACGGAGAGAGCGTGCATTTCGTTCTCTTCTATGGCCCCCACAGAACCACACTACCATTCCACCCCTGAAACCAGCAAAACCATGCGCCTCTGTGATCTCCCTCTTTGAAAATTGTGACTGTACACTACCCGAGATTTAATCTATTACACAATGTCACCATTTGCAATCTCTAAATTCATACGTATGACATTAATAATGCCACAAAATATTTAATTGAAATCCTACCTAACACCAATTGTTTTAAGAGATCAAAATGATGAAAAAGGGTTCCGACAATTACTATTAAACCCTCCCAAAAAGTCGGGTAATATCAAGACTAGCTTGGGCAACTCATAGGAAGTGGTCTTTTGTTTCGTGATGCAGAAAGAAAAATTGAGACGTCCATTGGCTTGCTTTTAAGTGTCTTAGCAGGAAAATATTGGTACAATCAGGTTGTATTTCATAATAGGGTGCTTGTTAAGGACATATGTTTGATTAATTAGTCCTGTTTCTAATATATTATGATCTTGCCCCTCCAAAAAAGATTGGGATTGTTGGACTTTTTTAAAAAGAAAAATTGAGTTTCAATAATAAAAAATTATTTTTCTGATTTTGTTTCGGAATGAAACAATAATTCATAAAAACTTGACCCAGTAGAAAAAAAGAATTAAACAAAGACCAAAAAAAAGAAGTCAACAAAACAACCTTAAACGACAAAGTAAAAACAAACAAAGAAAACGATTTGACACGCGCTGTGGGTTGTTGAATCCGTTTTCTGCGTATGTATGCCAGACACGGTGCCATTGTGCCAAAGCACCAATTAAACAGACCACAGCAGCGCCCAGCAGCAGCTAGCAGACCCCAAAATGACCGGATGAGAGAGAGAGAGAGAGAGAGAGAGAGAGAGAGAATATAAATTGGAGGGTAGACGAAGCACAGAGGGGAGACATTACAGACAATCGCAATCGTCCATCGATGAGGATCCAACTCACCCGAAAGCGGAATCCGCCTCCTGCACATTCATCGCCACCGCCACCACACTCCGACTCACCACCACTGTACCACCTCCACAGTCCCCAGTCCCACCTCCTTCAACCAAGCGATTCTCCAAATCAAACTCCGGCCAAGGATCGACAGCCGTCCGATCCTACTGTTGTGGCGGTCAGCGGAACCGACGGCGTAGATTTTTCCTCAGACGAGATGAACAACGGTACCCGCTGCAGGCGTAGCGGTTCTAATCAGGTATAGCTTTCTCTCTCTAGTCTTTGCTTCGATACACTGTTTGGTTGACGAGAAACCGTTGTAAAGGAAAGGAAAAGAAAAGAAAAAATAACGTTGAAAGTTGAAACGGCACGCTTGTCTATGCTTCTGCTCTCTGCTTTTCGTGTGTTTAGCCGTCGTCGCGCACTGCGGCACACGTTAGCTTTCCCGCGCCTCCTTTCGTCCCTACCAGTCTAACATGACTAGCTGGCCCAAAGAAATGTTGTCTATACTATTTCGGCGGACATTAGCTATATGTAATACAGTATTATTTGATCGGCACGTATTTTGTTCTCCAACTTTGTAGGACTCATCGCTCAGCCACGGAGAAGAAGAAGTCGATGCCGAGGAAAAGCTTACCGTTGTAACTAATCCAAGGTAAAGCGGAAAGAAATTACTAAAAAAATGGGAGTGATACTGAGCTATATGTTTGTCAAGTTTGTGTTATGATATTGATAGGGCTACAAACGAACGAGCTTGCTCGAGTCGAGTCTCGGCTTGTTAATAAATGAGTTAAGAGTGTATTTTACAAGCTAATTGTACCTTAGCTTGTTATTAATTGTATCTTGGCTCGTTTTTATAAGCTCGGTAATTTAGTAAAAGAACCGAACTCGAACACCTCAATACGAACCGAGCTTAAACTCGATTATTTGGACTTGACTCGAGCTTGGGCTTGACAATTTTGGAATAAGCTGAGCTCGAATGCTTCAAAACTCGACCCAATTCGCGTTTGCAGGTGGCCTCATTGTCAACCATCATGCTGCAGTACCACCACTGAATTATTTTGTTCTTTTCACACATTGTTTCAAATTTTCTACATCCGGAACTTTGAATTTTTACTTTTGCTAGTTGATGTATGAATGAAATACTTTAGTAAAAGCGTGGAGGGTACGTATATGTAATGTGCAATACTGTTTGTTGTGTGCACAGACTGGGTTACAGCTACAACGCAGAGACGTCAGCTGGTAGCTCTCGCGGTCCGTCTCCATCTCATGAAGGTAATTAAGCACGCAAATAGAATATCATAAAATCTTTTTCACCGAGGACTCCGTGAACTGAGAGTTACGGAGCCCAATCGCATGCGTCTAAAGTATTTTTGGATAGTTCAGATTGGAAACCAATTTTGACCGGTAAAAAATAATTTTTACCGGTCAAAATTGAAAACAAATCTCAACCATTGATTGCACCAATGAACGACTATGATTATGCCGCTAGCTGAATAGGTTGTTCACAGAGCCTCCGTGAATAAGTTTCTCTCATAGAATATACGCACACCTCCCCATCTAAATCCATTAACTACCAACTGCCTCCTGCTGCTGCTGCTACTGCTTCTTCTTCTTCTTCTTCTTTTTAAAATTGAGGAAGCAAAAACATAATACTATGATCCACTATGTTTCTACAAATAAATACTATAAAAATATGAACAACGTTACACCGTACACAAAATATATGCATACAAACTTTTGTGGACCCAACCATAAGAGTGTTTTCAATGGCATAACTAAAACTGAAGGGTGGGTTCAGAAAAGGACAGGGTGACGAACAGTTGGCTGGCGATGCTACATAAAAGAAGATTTGGTAGTAATCTTTGGGGAACTCTATTGATTCTTGATTTAAACTTCCTTTAAGAATGTTATGCATGTTGTTATGGTTTGGGTCCACAAAAGTTTATTATGCATTTTGTGGTCCATAATTTGGTAAGGTTGATCATGGTGCTGAAAGTTCTTCGGGTTGAATTCATCCGTCTTCATGAATGTACGGATGTACCCATCAAATAAGCACTCTATGCACCAAAAATTCACTATGAATAGGATCAACACTCATTCTATGTATGACATGTATTACACTAAATTTGAACGTAGTCGTTTTTTAGAAAATACTTAAAAACAAGAAATATTGTTGTTAATTATTTTCAAAGCATGGGTAGTTAAGTAATTTGCACAATCAAAATAATAATGTGTTTAACTTGCGTCGGTGTTAGTTTTTCTGCTTTATTTGGTTGGGAGTTTAGTTTAGTTTAGTTTTGGTAGTGAGTGAAAAGAGAAATAAGGTAATGATTAGAGAGAGATGGAGAGAGATGAGAAAATCATAATTGGAGAAATAGAGCAATGATTAAATAAGTTCATGTTTTATATTGACCAAACGTAAAGGAAATGTGATGTCATTTAGCGTTTATGTGTTTATTTGGGGTTGGGGTCAGTTTTTCGAAAATTGTTCATGTTTTATTTGACGTAACGTAATCGATATGTAATGCCATTTTGCGTTAAAATATTTATGCAAACAAACTATTTGTATATAGCCCCCTTCATTCGAGAAAAGTCTATAATACACACCTCTTAAAAGTGTGTACCATATGCACCTATTTTATGGTTCATTCATAACATTTTAGTGTGTTTCATAACTTTTGTACTGGAACTCATAATCTTTCAGTAATACCATTCGTAACATTTTCATTATGATTTATAATATTTTGGTGCATCTCATAACTTTTTTACTAAAAAATCATAATAACTTTTTAGCAATACAATTCGTAACATTTTAGTAATACGATTAGTAACATTTTCTCTATGAATCATCATTTTAGGGGTGCATATGATACACACCTAAATAAGGAGTGTATATTGTAGTATTTCCCCTTTGTGTAATGTAGTATATATTACTACTAGAATATTTGGTTATCCATACAATCAGTATCTATGGTCTAAAACACTCTCAAAATCGGATTTTCTAACTTTAGTCTAAAAATTGACACTACAGGAGACATTCTCATTAGTTAAGGGACAGCCATAGCTTTCTATTGTGTTTTGACTAATGTTTTTGAATGAAATAGGACACTGGTGTGAAGAAGATAAGTTGTTTCCCTTGAAGAAGAGAAGGGCGAATTTTATAAGTAAAGTAAGAGCAAGAATGGCAGCAGACAGAGAACAAAAGGAGAGCGTTAGAGAGTCAACAAGAAACACAGAGAAGACATGGGTGAAACATTACGATGACCCTGAAAACGAGGAAGAACAAGAGAAGAATGAAGCCAAGAAGAAACAGAGTGGAGAAGGTGGGGATAAGATCCAGGTGGCTATTTCGCGTTGCAGTCGAAACAGTGGAAGCGGGTGGAGGTGCAAACGGCCTGCTATTCTAGGTCACGTTAGGTGTGAATATCACTTGAATCGGGCAAAGTATGCTCAAAACAGAAATCGGCAAACTAAACACACAAACAACATCAGCTTGTTTTCAGAGGCGGAGGAGGAGGATAACGGCAAGGGGTTTGATAAGAGAGGGGTTGTGAAGGCCAAGTCGATTAGCTGTTTGTTGGGCCAAACTGCCCGCATATGAACGGTAATGCTTTAGAGCACTGCTAGGATCTCATCTTTAGAACACAAATTCGGAAACAAATGTGTTTGGAATTGTTCTGATGCGGATAAAACACTTACGCATTGGACAATTTTGAACACGTCTGCGCCCAAATCTATATTATAAAGTTGTACTCCTAGACTTTTTCAAGACTTAACCGTCTAATGACAGGAGCAAAGAGTCAAACTACGTAGGAATATTGATAGTTGGAAATAGGAAAATGTGGTTTTTTTCATTTTCTATAGGTAGGCGTGTACGGTTTTGATGGGGAAAATGATCAGTTCCTACAGTAGTCACTTTTTGATGTTAGTGATTAGTGAAAAGAACTTCGATCAAGGATAGTAACATTTATGTACATGGGAACTAATTTTGAAATTTACAGTGAATTTTAATTTTGTAGTATCACTCAGCCTCACTTCGAGCCCATAGTTAGATCTAAATATTTCATCTTATAAATTTGCTGAGAAAAACACAAGGCTGATTGGATATTGATGGCACACGATGGGCTTACATTCAATTCTGTCGCGTAGAAACGAATGTCTAATCATCTACAATTATTCTGTTCATGAATCATCGGATAATCTGGGCAGCCTCCCTGTCTAGGCACTTACCGTAAAGTTCAATTTTTGTGGACAATGTAGATTGTACGGATGTCGTCCCAGATATGAGCCTGTTGTCAAAAATGGCTCCCGCGCCTAGAGTGCCAAAACTCCCCCCCAGAAGTTGGAACTCGGTTGTACGGATCATAGTAATGACTACCATCTCATAGCTTCTCAATTAAGGATTGGGGGTTGGTGTTGTGCAACTGCTGCATAGCACCGTGCTACGCGGCTCAGATGCCGTCCGTTCGGCAATCTAACAGTTCAAATCTCATCTCCACACAACACCAACCCCGAATCCCTCAATTAACCCCCGTCATTGGATAAAATGCTCGTCATCGAATGGGAAAAAAATTAATCCTAGTCATTGAATTGAAGAAAATTAATCCTAGCATTAGACTCATTTCTCAATCTTCGCCAAGCTGATATTCAAATAGGTTAGTAACAAGATGAGTACAATCTCTCCAACTGACATCGATTCCTTCATGGACCATGTTTTCACAAATTTATAGGGGAAAATGACGGCCAAAGACGTGTTTTGATAATTAATACGGAGTACCCGCCAATGACATTTTCAGCATTAACAAATATTCTCACCACATTCTTGACAGGTATTTAATTATCAAAACACGTCATAGGCCGTCATTTTCCCAATTTATAGTCATATAAGCAACTACTCCAATTTCATGTCACAAGTTCCCATAATCCCAAGATAATGTTTCCATGTCCAGCATCAACAAACAAACCACGATCAAAATACAAAGCTTCATTGTTCATCTAGAGAGATCCCTATTATCAGGGTCCCCTGCAGTATTCTACAGGGCTCTGGATCACTTACCTGGCCCATCATTAACAACCAGGGTGAAACTCAATGGGTGAAAATGCATATGCCACTGAGAACTTCACATGAAATTTGCAGTCTAAAGCTCAATGCATCAAACAAAGATCGGACAATTGGATGGATCAAACTTTTCACGGTCTCAGCCAATTCTTGACCAGACTTCAGTTCAGCAGCTGCTGCTTAATCATCATCATTTACATATCAAAGCAACTTATATAAACAAAACTGTGCAACTCAATCAGCTAAAACTAAAAAATGAGTCCCGTTGGTCCAACTCCATGCCAAGTAATTACCTACTTTGTTTTTCAGGCTTTGGCTACCTTAACCTCATCTACAGCATATTGCCATTCCCGCAGGTCCTTTAAACTGTTCACTTAAAGGCCTTACATTCATAACTCTTCTATAAAATTCAGTGAACAGCCAAAAAAAAAAGAAACTGCCAAAAATTATACAGTTGGGAGACACGAATCACAAATCATTAGTACCACCTCAATAGCACTGCTTAAAATACGCGCAACAAAAGACCGTGGCAGGTATGCAATTGGAAACAGAGATAAAAGCAAGCAATATACTACGCAACGTTCCCGATACATGAGTCTAACCCAACAAAGAGCATAAAAAAACAACAGTCAAGAATATGGATGACCCTACTCCAGAAAGGCAGCACCAGTTCCGGTAAATGTTAAAGCTGCTTCAACTATATGTCCTTGAGAGACCCTAGTCCGAAAAGCCTCCACTAGTTCTAGCAAACGTAATAGGCTAATAGCAGTTCCAAGCACATGCAGACAATAACAGAAATTGAATATATCCTTAGAGATCACTTATAGCTGAAAACTATAGCAGCTCGCTGGCTCTTAATACAAAACAAAACTACACAAATTAGCCAACTTAATCAGCTAAAACTAAAAAATGAGTCCAGTTGCTCCAACTCCATGCCAAGCAATTCCTAATTTTCTCTATGTCAGAAAGCACGCATACAAGTGCCAAAGATCTACTAAGATTTACCCCGAATCCAACTTAACTCACTGAAATAAAACAAGTGAACTTAATACAGCTTGAAATTTATATTTCTAAAACTAAGCAACAAGCCCAAGTTCTTGAAGCTTCTACAATGCCTTCAAGAGATAGACATGGATGTCAGTGTCACCATCCATATATCCTATACAAGTGTACTAAATCGAAAGCATAATAATCAAGAAGTAAACCTCATTGAGAAATTAATGGAAGTGAAAAGTCACTTACACACAGAACCCAAACCTAGCTATTCTTACTTCTATTATCCATCATCAGTCATAAACCGAAAAGGACGTCAATTCTTTTCTCGGTCCATCCATCTGCTGATTTCTTCTCTTTCATTACCAACATTCAAGATTCATTGCCATCACAACACCACAGCATAATTTTCTAAACTGAATACTTGCAATCACGTTATACAGAAATTGCATTTCTTTCTAAATCTTAACAACCAAACTTCCGCAAACACAATCCCTAGGAACAAATGAAAGACCCCTATCACGTGTACTAATAGATGTGCTCATATGGCATGGAGAAGTCAAATAACTTTAATGAGTATGAACTTGCCGCCGGAAAAAATCTATTATAGTTCTGCCTTCAAATTACAATCAATATCCAGATAGCAAGATTCATTTCACTCTTATAAAAACCACAGTAAATGTTCAAATTAGTACCAGGCTTAACAAGCTTGAAGGACAAAGCTACAATATGGTTACCAACAAGCTGAATGCAAGATGATCTATCATGTCGAGAGATCATACACAATCGGTCAGGATACTCACAGCAATCCAATTGTAAAGCATTTAAAATTCCTAATATGATAGTCGAAAAAATAAAGTTGAAAACCATAAATTGTCATAAATACTGAAGTAACATTCTCAAGGAAGATGAGAAGATGTCCTACAAAGTCATAATCTGATCTCAATGGCACATGCCACTTTATGTTCCACTGATTTTTGAAAATACCAACATGAAACCGGTTATTCTGAGAAACAAGTATAAAATTCAAACCCAATTTGGAAACATAGTCTACAAGGGCAATGACAAACGTAACATTGATTCAATTACTCAAATTACCACATTCAATCCAAGACTTAAAGCTGGATCAAACATAAATTTGATAAATTTCAAAACTCCAACAAGATAAATACTGGAGAACTCATAATCCAAAACCAAACACTGCTCTTATCTTGAGGAAAATAAGATCCCGCCATCCTCTCTCAGTGTTCTCCACCACAGTTGCATTCCCATATCTGCATTGGCAAAGCAGAAACATCATGAACTCCATACAGCAACAAATTGAAATTACAACATTACAAAACAACACTGTACATTGTCTTAAACCAACCTGTCTTCCTCCGGCACATCCGTTTGTGTCAGCTTAACAACAGTAACCCCAGGTTCAGGCTCTTCAAAGGTGAGTCGCACCTGCAACCATCACCAAGTTTAATTAGAACAACAATGAATTCTAGCCAATCACTTATCAACCCTACTTGTGCATCTGTTTATGTGACATAATAACCTCCATACAGTCCTAGTCACCATCTTTTCATTCACAATGCAATTGCCCAAATGTAGCACACATAGCTCCATATACATATACGTGGATGCAAAAACTAAATATACATATTACTTCCATGCGTGTATGTTGGACGCACATCAACCCCCAAAAAGTCCAAACATACATAAATACCTACGTTCGTGTATGTCGGATGCACATCATACAAACTATTCAACTTCCATGATACATGTTCTTTACAATTCATGCACCCATCATGCATATATGCTGGCTACATACACCACAGCCTCTACCTATATTAGTTGTATTAGAAGCACCCATGCTCAAAGTGAATCACATACATTAGAAGCCAGTGGTAGTAGATCAGAAATATACACTGCAGAACATATACAATATTCTTTTCCTTCTTCAAAAAGAAAAGAACAAATATATAAGTTCGAGAAGGTCTATAAATACAACAACATGCACAACATTTTACACAAAATGCATAAGCGGCTGCATTTCATTGGTAGTTGAAAACTAGCAATTCATCCATTTGCCAATAAAACAGTGCCACATAGATGTGTTATGCGTTGGGCATATTGTTGTGTTACTAAACTTTCTCTATAAGATCATATAGAATTGAAACTAGATTATAAGACCCAAGTAGCTTAAGTATCTCTAAAGAAAAGAACAGGTATGCAAGGTTCACATAAAATTGGATCTAAATTAAGAGCCAAGCAGCTTACAGTGGATTGAACCCCATCAGGCCAGTTCCCAAATCTCCACTTCTGCACAATCAACTTCCCCTCCACCAACTCCACGTTCCTCCCCGTCACCGCCCCATCGAAGATACTGAACTCCCCTCCCACCTCCTTACTTATCCTCGCATTGCTCTGCGTGAACCCTTTCCACCTGTTCTCATCCATCATTATCTCCCACAAATTCCCCGCCCTACAACTAAACCTCTCGCTCATAGTAATCGTCTTAAACCCTTCCTTCCTCTTCTCCTTCTCCTTCTTCTTCTCCTTCACCGGCGTCGTCGTCGCCGCTGTTGTTGCCGCCGTTTTCTCTGCCTCTGCCTCGGCAGCCGGCTTCTTTGCCGGCTTCTTAACCTCCAACTCCTCCTTCGCCGGCCCGCCCCTCGCCATCGCCGCGACGTAAGCCCTAACCTGCTCCAAAACAAAACCCTTCCCTTTCGCCAAAAACGCCTCCTTCAATCTCTTCCCAATCGGGCCCTCGTCTTTTACAGTAACCCTAATTTCAGGATCCTCGTCTGCATTCTCGTCGGCTATATAAGGAATTTCAACCATCCCGTCGGCTTTCAATAGCGTGTTTCCATCGGAGTCTTTCGCCTCACCTTCCCAGGAGAGGGAGAGGCTGATCTCGTAGCCGGGGATGATTTTTCCCTTGCGGATGTTGACGTAGGCCTCGCCGTCGAGCTTGTCAAGCTTTTTTGTCTTGATGACGAGATTGCCCTCGCCGTCGATTAGGGTTTTTTCGGAAAGGAGGGTGGAGAGGAGGGCGCGGGACCACTCGAGGCAGTCGGTCTCGGCCCAGTGCCAGTTGTGCACGTTGGCTCCGTCGGGCCGGTCTTCTACGATCCACCGCTTGTCTCCTTCGCCGTACTTCGCCATTGTAGAGAGAGAGAGAGAGAGAGAGAGAGATGACGGCTCTGTTTGTAACTTTGTGTTGCGTTGAGAGAGAGAGAGAGAGAGAGAGAGAGAGAAAATAGGGTAAGTGAGAGCCGAGAGGGTCTCCTGGAAGTTCTGGAAGGTTCAGAAGTAGGAAGGGTCTACAATTTTGGAGCTCAAATTAGATTTTGGGCACCAGGTTCATTCATTGCACTTGCGACTTGCGAGTGAGTTCGGGCATTTGTGTGGGAGACCCCATTTCATTAACAATTTTTCACTTTTTTACTTTTTTTTAATTATCGAAACGAATCAAAAAAGTAAAAAAAATGAGATGTAAAATTAAGAAACACGAAAAAAAAATTGAATAAGGATTCAACTAAAAAAAATCCTAAAAATCTTATTGGAACAAGGGCGGAGTATTTTGCAAGTTATAGCATTATTGTTTTTTTCTGCAATATTTGAGCTCAAATTTGAACAAATGTTTGATGGAAAGAAATATGGGATCGAATGGGAGAAAAGTTCAAATCTAGACCATAAGTTGTGAAATTTGATGATTCGGGGATTTATTTGGGGACTCTTTGTGTGAAAAATTCAATTCTTCTAACTAACAGTCATTGAGCAAATCTTAATCATTAATGAGTCCGTTTTCAAGAAATATAAATAGCGATCGTTGCACACCATGAAACCTTAAAATATATAGCTTAACGTAATCTGAGCAATGCAGACGTTTTAGTCCCTGTAAATAGTTACGTGGTCCAATTCACGGGTTTGATCCGATTTCAATTCTCGATTCTTTTTATCAGTTTTTATTTTTCACGCCCAGATCCAACCCCCTTTTGCACCAGTAATAATTAAGTCTTTACATAGATTGATTGGGTGGTAAAAAAGGAACTTAGGTCCCATTCTCGAAAGGTAAATAAGCATTTATTTTTTAAGAATGCAATTTTAAACTTAAAAATTATGTGTTTGTGCAAATAATTTTTCTATCAATATGGATCTTATTTGATAGTTCTCATTAAGATCTCCATTATGTCTTTATTAGATGATTTATTTTGTAAGAAAAGGATAGTGACAAAATTAATACCCTTGTTTTTTAATAAATTTTGGATTTTAATCTTATTTTGTAAATTTTTATATGCTTACAAAAATACTAAATTTTTATTTCTCCGTGGTTGACTCAAATACTCCAAACAAAAAGCTTAGATTAACCAATTTGAATCACGTTAAATACATTTCAAAATCATATCAAACGATATCTAATCAATGTGATTTTTGGCATTGTCAATGTTCTCGAAGAGTTCTAAAAAGTGAACGGTTCTGATTATTGTTGTGAGCCCAGAAAGAACCCACAAATGTTCCAAACTTGTTGGAGACCAAACTGGTCTGGACCCTGCCCCGAACAAATGAGCAACAGGACAGGACTGCATGGAGAGATTTATCATCCTTTTGGAAACTCTAATCCTATATGGGATGGGATCATGGGATGTCATTCTCATCCACCTCCACCGTCTTTAAATAATTTGATTCCAATTCGGACTGTAAAAATTTTCCAAAACAAACATCGTTCTTCTTCAAACCTAAAATAACTAGGACACATGCTGTTCAAGGATGAAATCCAAATCATTGATTGTCCGAACAAAAAGCTCGGATCACGCACCACACCACTACAGGATCCTATCTATATATAAACAGCCTAGCGAGGCACCCTTCACGTCCCCTGTTGCTTGATGAAATACTTACAGAAGACTCCTAGTCCCGTCCACCGGTTTTTCCAAACAAACAAAGATCAACTTCCCTAAGAGGTAACCTTCTACATGTTTTCTTAGCATCCGCAATGGGAATAATCAAAACCAATAGCCAAAATGTGCCACATCAGCATTTGATTATCCATTTAGTTTATAATCAAACTTAACAGCTTCTACCTCCACATTGGTTATTTTTGCATCCCAAACAAAACAAACCCCCATAATACACAATGCACATATATCCAATCGCAAACGAGTTTCAATCACGCACCCGACCACATCAAATTATTCGTCTCGATGAGACGATTCCAATGTGGATGTGTGGTGTTTTTGAATTATTAAGTTTTGAGTTTAGTTATTGAATTTGGTTATTGAGTTTTGATTATTGGTAAAAGTTGTTAAGTTTAATTATGGAATGAGTGAAATTTGATTATTTGCTAAAAGACTTGTAACTTTGCTTATTACAATGTGAGGTATTTTTTGAGCATTATTGTTAAGTTTGTTTATCTACAATCATTTGCTTATTACAATGCGGATGCTCTGTTCAGAGATTGAATTTCTATATCGCATTGAAAAAATACTCGTACCATATTTCAAGTAGTAGAAATATTCTTCCCATCAAAGTAAGCACAATATCTTCTGCAGATGGTGAAGAAACGAATCCGCGGAATATCATTGTAGCTTAATTTGTCTTTTGACAGTTTGTACCGAACAAAAGGAGAAAAGATTTGTGTAGGAATAGTGTCAATACAGTAATAGGGCAACTTAAGATTGCTGCTGTTTCTGCAGATAGTTAATAGAACCGCCTCCGTAAGTTTTCCAACCAAAGAGAAATCAAGTCCATTCAGAAGATCTTCCAATTATGACTGACGACAGCAGCAACAAAGAACAAGACGATCAAACTGATTCAAATTCCAAGCATTTGACTGAAGAAAAAAGCACATACGAGGACGAGGATACCAGTTGTTCTGAACGAGAAGAAGACGATAATGATTATTACACTAGTTGTTTTGAAACCAAATCTGAGGATGATAGGGATGACTTCAACACAAACTACGAGAATGATGATCCTTCCTTTTGGTTCAAGGATGAATACAAGGACAACAATGTCAATACTTTCGAACAACAATACTGCTGCTTTCCACTCTCTCACATCAACAAGTCTCATCTCGAAGATGGAAATCGGATCATCATGCCTCTTTCTGCTTTTGATCAACTCACGTTGCTGAAAATCAAATACCCTATGGTTTTCAAGATCATAAACCCTGAGTGCGAGCGAGCTTCACATTGTGGGGTATTAGAATTCAGCGCAGATGAGGGTTTTGTTTTCCTGCCAGAATGGATGATGAAAAACCTGCAGCTGTACGAGGGACAACTAGTAACCCTAAAGAGCACAACCCTACGGAAAGGTACCTACTTGAAGATACAACCGCATAGCATGAAGTTTTTTGGGCTCTCCGACCCAAAATCTGTGCTTGAAAAAACCCTACGAGTCTTCTCTTGCTTGACTATTGGAGACACCATCATGCTCAATCATGACAATAATAAGTATTACATCGACATATTGGAAGCCAAACCTTCCTCTGCAGTATCTGTTGTTGAGACGGACTGTGAAGTAGACTTTGCTCTGGCTTTGGACTATAAAGAACCTGAAAAGAAACCACAAGCCTTGACTATTCCAAAGAGGGAAGCCACTAAAGCTGAAGAAGAGAAAAGCACAAAGCCTAAGCTCATACCATTTGCCGGTGTAGCCAGACGTTTGGATGGGAAACCTTTGATAGCACCAGCCGAACTAGGTTCTATTTCCACTGCCACACCGAAACCAGATCGACATGTTGCCGCTGACTCAAATTTCAAATCATGCAACTGTCCCGAAAAACTTGTCTCAGGTTCTAAAGATTTCAAAGAAAAGGTTTCGAAGGACGATGAGCAAAAGTTTCAACCATTCACAGGGAAGAAACATACAACTAGGGATAGCAATGAAACTTCTTGATGAACGCTGTAACTTTTGTGCATCACTGCATCCAACTACGGATAGCTGTGAATTGCATATGTGACAAAGACGAGTATCATGGATGTTTTTTGCTCAATCATTCCATTGCAATATTTTTGCTCAATCATGCCAAAGTACGTGGAATGGGATTTGCTGAAAGCCATACCCTTCGGTATGCGGTAGGTGGGGTAGGGTACTTCAGATCTCTTTTTCAGAACCAAATTAGTTGACGCTGAACAGGAAACATTTTTTCTGATTGATTTAGTTCTAATAGCATCTAAATATGACACTGTATTTCATCAAATCATTAATGGTATTGATATATGAGGTTTTATTGTCAGATAGTGTACTTCATTTGTGTGCTGCCATAACCCATTCTGGTTCGCAATCAGCCCCCGATGGGGATCGTTCTTTCTAGATCACAATTCTTCAACCATAGTGAATTGTGGTAATCCAGCTCGTACCCCTTTTCTCTACCACATACATGGTATTGGATCCACAAAATGAATGGAATGGCACCTGTGGTGTGGCCAATATGTCCAACATCACAGTTGAGCCTACATTGCGGATCCACGAGAAGCCTTCTCCTGTAACATAAAATTTTTTATTGTGTATGCGCCGAGAGATGGAGGGCCATGGACTTCTCCTATAACATAAAAGGGTTTATCGTATGCGCCGAGAGATGGAGGGCCATGGACTATATATAAAAATTTATGGATATTTTTCTAGATTTTTGTGGGACCCGGAATTGGCTCAAGCGCGTTTTCCTTGAGTGGTTCCCTTGCAAATAGCAGGGCTCTCAATTTTTATAAAAAGAAAAAATTCAATTTTCTCTATGGGTGAGAGAGTCATTGACTCTTAGCCGGCATAGAAATCGCTTCGAGTAGAAGAGCATTGAAGAAAGTACTCATAATTTTTTTTCACCTGAAAATTATGCTTTCTTTGTATTAAACTTTGGATTTAAAGAATGAATAAATGAAATGAGAAGATAACGACTTTGCAATTGCTTTTTCTGAATTGGTGAATCCAAAGGAAAAAAAAAAAAAAGCACACTACTCCACTCCACTATAATAGTGGGAAAAGATAAGGGTTTCTGCAAGATTAGCTATGTGATATTTTAAAGTATATAGTCCTACTGAACTTTGGATTTAAAGTATGACTAAATGAAATAAGAAGAGAATGACTTTGAGATAGTTTTTTCTGAATTGGCGAATTCAAAAATAAAATAAAATAAAATAAAGCATAACTACTCCCCTAAAATATAGAGGGAAAAGAAAAGGGTTTCTGCATGATTAGCTAGATGATATTTTAATTTGAAAAGTTTTCCTACATGCTAAATTCCTAATACAAGTTGGTACCTGTTTTATAAAAAATGTTTATATATGTAAAATTCAAATAATCTTTAATATGTCCTAACTTCCAGATCCAACTCTAACTCTTTTATTTTACTTAATATTAATCCTATCCAAAAATATAGGCATACCGTGTGGCAGAAGCTTAAGTTAATAGATTCAAAATCCTACTACCGTGTAGCAGAAGCTTAAGTTAATAGATTCAAAATCCTACTATGACTCCAGTATCCAAATCCTACAATAACTCTTAATACTAGTTCAATACAATCAGTATTATCTTAGGAAAACAAATCCTACTAAAACTTGTATATGTAAAACGTGCAAGGAAAGTTTCATGAGATACCTTTAAATGCTTTCACATCAACAGCTTCTTCAGGAAACACATACAAGATCTAGAGAAATCGAATTGATTCACCTTCAAGATCCTCATAATGCAAACTTCAGAAGAACATCCTACGAAGATTGACAATGATGAAGAATATGATGATGAAGACTCCGTTGATGAATCCGATCCTGAGCTTCCTGAAGAAGAGACTAGCCCTGTGGCCCACAACCGTTCCCGTTGCTTCAAACAAGAATACAATTGCTTTCCACTCTCTCACATCAACAAGACACATCTTGAAGATGGCAACAAGATCCTTATGCCCGCCTCAGCTCTTCACCGCCTCATGTCAATGAACATAGAGTACCCTATGGTTTTTGAAATCAGAAACCCTTACTCTGATCGAGTTTCGCATTGTGGGGTCTTAGAATTCAGTGCGGAGGAGGGATACGTTTTCCTTCCGGACTGGATGATGCAGAACCTCCAACTTCAAGTTGGAAATCTCGTAACCCTAAGGAGCACAACCCTTCCAAAAGGTACCTTCATGAAAATACGACCCCACACCATGAAGTTTTTAGCTATCTCTGACCCTAAATCTGCGCTTGAAGCAGCACTGAGACACTTCTCTTGCCTAACCATTGGAGACACCATTATGCTCACTCATGATAAAAAAAAGTATGACATAGATATAGTGGAAACATAACCCTTAGGTGCAATATCTGTAATTGAGACAGACTTAGAAGTAAACTTTGCAACCCCTTTGGATTATAAAGAACCTGAAAAGAAACCCAAATCTATGGTTAATCCAAAAAGGGAACCCGAAAAGGCTACAGAAGACATGGGAAAAGAAGAGCCTAAGTTCAGACCATTCACAGGTGTTGCGAGACGTTTGGATGGCCAACCTTTGATAGCACCAGTTGAGTCGGATTCTGTTTCCACTTCAATGGTGAAAGATGGGCTTGTTGCTGCTGACTCAATTAGGTCAAGCAAAAGGAAACACCCTGGAAAGCTTGTCTTTGGTCCCAAGGATGTGAGTCAGTCTCAGGAGAAATCAGCAAGGGTCTCAAAAGAGGATCACGAAGAGAGAACTTCCAAGAATGATAAGCAAAAGTTTCAACCATTCACAGGGATGAAGCATACATTGGCAGGATGAATGTTACAGGATTCCAGAAAATGGGGATATCAGTTAATTACACTTGTTAATTAACTAAGAAATTGAGGATTTTTTACTTGATCAAAATATCAAATCACGTGAACTTCTAGGGTGGTACCGAGTGCAGTTTTTGTGTCATATTTTTCAATTGCATTTCACTTGCTAGTTAAAAGCATCTCCCCCAATGGCAAACACATGGTTTTGCATAATCAGACATTGAAAACCAAGAGAAGCACTAATGGGGCCACAATTTCTAGTAGGGGTTTCACCTCCTGCCCAACAGAAATTCGTGGTCCAACTTTGGAAGCTTATGACATAGTGAACTCATCTATTTAGGTTTCTAACACAGTATATTTGAAACATCACAGAAGCACCCTGTCCCTTCAAAAAAGCAGGCCACAAGATAGACAGAAGACCAGCATTATATAACCAGTGAAATGATTGGCTTGATTTCAAACTAAGCAATAGTATGAAAGAGCAAAGGAACAGTAGACCTTGAGTACCCTTAGATTCAGTACATCAATGCGTTTTACCTAATATTTCCTCAAGCTGAATCAAGAATCATTTGAAAGTAAAAGCATACAGATATGACCCTCGGATGCGGAATCCAAAGATTTTGGCAATGGGACTTATTGGGACACATGCGATATTCAATAGCTTTACCAGTTACCACGGTGCACATGTTGACGATGACTTCCAGGTCTCCAATCTAATTCCCTCATAACTCCTGTTTTTATGTGACACGAAACGTTGTCTCTTTTTATCATGGTACTCACTGCTCTGTAACCAAGCACATGAACAGTTTTTAATCTGAGCTTTCTCCAAACATGAAAATCAAGCAGCAAAAACATCTGTTTGATTAACAATCCTTACGCATAAAACTAAGACAAGACATACCATCTCACATGAAGCACCCTCTACTCTAGGAACAAAATAACTCCTTCCAACAAGATACATGCAATGATGCAACTCTCAAGACAGTTTCTATGTCCTTTAGCCAAAATGTTATGCTCTCATGCAGTCATGCTTACGAGTAACTAGTAAGACAATAATTTTTCCACCACAACAAAGATTTCTTATCCCACGGTAAACATAGATACTACGCCGCCAACAATGACATATGTTACAAAATACCGATCTACACAGAAATGTAAGTAGCAATTCGCTCCTGCTGTCCAAGCAACTCGAAGAATTCCTGTCAATAACATAGGCCAACACCAACAACTTGGAAGAGGCAAAATCTAGTTCTAACAACAGGTTCCACCAAAAGTGAGGAAACAAAACGACAACAACCTTAGAATCAGAAACATAAGCAGAGTAGCAATTTGAATAGGTGGAGGAAGTACCCAACCTCTGGCAATGAAGAATCAAGTTTGGACAACAGGTTCCACCAAAAGTGAGGAAACAAAACGACAACAACCTTAGAATCAGAAACATAAGCAGAGTAGCAATTTGAATAGGTGGAGGAAGTACCCAACCT
>BPLS01019205.1:23079-42034 GCA_019656275.1 Rhododendron kiyosumense
TTGGCAATGAAGAATCAAGTTTGGTAAGCATCACTACAAACAAGAAACTGGCAGAGAAACAGTAACGTCAAGTAACTAAGTTCCATAACTAGTTACAGAAGATGAATTCTAAAATAACACTACCACCAGTTGCCTGTCAGTAAAGTTATCTGGCAGGGTAAGAGTATTAAACGCAGCAAACTCCATTAGAAAAATGGAGTAAAAGTCTGACAGATGCAATAAAGCTTAAAAACAGAACAATTAAAAATAGAGGCGCGTGCCGCAGGAAATGGAGAGTTGATGCAAACAGAACAATTAGCACATAACTTATCGTTAAGGCAAATAGACCTATGGTACAGATATATCAGCTCAAAAATAAACAACTTGCAGCAGCCGCAAGAAAACATCAATCCTTCACTGACCATCAGACACAATACAATACGTGTATACAGCTATATTGACACACTGACCTAGTGACAACAGTATACCTTCGACTCAATCTTAAAAGCATCCACAATCCACACACACTATCCAGAACAAATGTCATCTGCGGAGTAAAAAAGACAGGTGTTAAGACAAAGGCATAAGTGGAAAGAAAAGGATAACAAAGAAAAATAATTCTTGAAATGAGATCAAAGAAGAAAAACTGACATACCTAAAAACAAATCGCAGAAAGCAAGTATTAGGTCCTGAAGTCAGCTGGGCACTGTGGGATAGTTGGCCATACACTTGTTAGCCATTGGTGAATCAGTAGCAATCCGTACCATTTTGGCTTGTTAATACATTGCTGAACAAAAACACTGTACTGCGATCTTGATTTACTTCAAAGGGTGCATCCGGCTATAAAATTCAGTGAAGTCAAGCCGGAAAAGGAGAAACTTCAAGTCAATGTGCTTCTGCACTGGTAACTGACAAATAAACCCCTCAAGCAATGAAGAATACTCCTTGCCAATTCCATCTAGATCTTGCTCTATGTTTCGGAGAAATTCAATAGCACGTTGCGTTAGGGCCTTACGTCCTTCACTGACCCATGACCCAGGCTTTGAAGTTTTATCATTCGGGTGTGATCGTGATTTGCTCTTGTCTCGAGAGGACTCGGTCGTTCTGCATATAATGAAAACATTGTAAGTTATTTAAAAATTACCTTACAAACAGCAAAGACACAGTAAGATGCAATATCCATACTTGGCTTGAAACTCATGAATTCCTTCATATAGCCGATCCGCATGGCTCCGAAATCGTAAGATTAGGTCAAACAGAACAAATAGAGTCTTATAAAGAGTTTGAGACCGTTCTCCAAGTAGAGACTTCTCAATAATCGAATGCAGATAGATCTCATGTGCCGCAAGTAGATCATCAAGATCTTTAGCAACTTCCATTTCGTTGAGAAACTTAGACCACGACACCTCCAAGACTTCAAACATAATATAGTACTGCAAATTCGTAACAAAATGATTCATGTCATCCCAAAGAACCTGGCACTTTCTTGATGTCATAAGTAACTGCAACCTAACCGCATTTTGAAGCTTATTGAAAAAATGAGAAGTAACAGAATTCGGTTTCATTGTCTTCCATGTCCCAATTAGTGCATGCTCCACCCGTCTAAGCTTCCACAAAAAATTGAAGATTCTTAAATACCTTCCCATTACAGACTCCGTGAATACAGTATTTAGTGGAACAGTTGCCTCGTAATCCAAAGAAAAAACATCCCATCCCCTATCTCCAGTATTATGTGCCATCATCTTGACCCTCAACCTATCCAGTATATCACGATCATCATATTGTGCATTAGATGACCGAATTGCACTTTCCAACAACCCAGCAAGTTTAAATGAGCTAATAGTGTTAGCAGGCTCAGATAGCTCTGGCCCAACAATATCCATTAGGTACTGAACAAAATCACCTTGTCCAAGCAGAAGATAACGCTTAATCGCAAGGCAATGTTCTTTGAATTTGTACTGCTTATACATGACATCCATCAAATGCTTATCTATTCTCTTAGCAGCTTCAGTTACGAGAGATTCCAATGCATTGGTCTCACCATAACCAAGAGCACCTCTTGTCGTTGTAGTCCCCGCGGCTGCAGCAGCTTCTGTTGCAGCATCTGCCCAACCACGATCCTCACAGCAAACTCTAAGGAAATTTATGGATTTGCCAGTTCTCAAAATGCGCTGAGCAAGAGATTGTGATATGAAAGAAGGAAGCATTCCATCATGAAGACTATAACCTTCCCTCCACAGACATTCTCCTTTCCCCGGTTGACCCACAACAAAAAACTCAGCAAAAATATCTTCAAGCTCCCCTTCCAAAACCCAACTTCTCACCATTTCAAAAAGAGGAGAAGTAACACGATGAAGCAATCGCTTCATGAACTCATGCACAAGCGGGTCCCCATGTTGCGCGTGCATATGAATCGCCCCTGCCATTGCACCACCTTTTAAAACCTTACAAGTATCGACAAGAAGAGCCATTAACCTCATTTTCACCATAGGCTCAGCAAACCAAACAGAAAGTCTCCTAAGAGAAAGATAGTTCCCTGAAGTGGCAGTCTCTGACACCAAAGGGATGGGATTCATGGACTGCGCTTCAAGCACAGCCAACAACTTATAATACTCGGAGAGCTCATCTTGCAATGCAGCACAAAAGGCTTGACCAACCGTCCCAACATCTTCAGCTGGAAATCGATCCATACTCTCTGAAATATACCCCTTAACCTTCCTAAACAACCACCCAAGTTCACAAAGCTTCCTCACCATAATGCTAGTAGCTCTTGGTACCCTAACACCATCCGGCAACGCATACGCGTCAACTTTTTCATCAAATTTCACAAACTTCCCATCAATCCCCTGACAAGCATACAACACATCCCTAACCAAAACCTCTTCAGTCACCTCATTCTCTTCCTTTATCAAACTTGTAAATTCCCTATACGCCCTATCGCGAATATTTTCTGGGTCTTTCGACACCATCAAAACCCCACCATTCCATCCCTTTTCTAACATTCCGCGACCACGAAAAACCCTAGAATTATCATTTCCAACCCCATCTCCCCAACCCTTTTCAAGAGCTCCTCGACCACGCAAAACCCTATCATTTCCCACACCATCACTCCAACTCTTCCCCACGACTTCCGGGTCATGCAAAACCCTAGAATTATCGTTCCCCACCCCATCTCTCCCACTCTTTCCTACCGTTTCCCTTTCACCAAAAACCCTAGAATTATCATCAGCTCTATCAGCATCAAACAATGCCGGCAACCCACCAGAAACCGCCGAAGCAAAAAGCCCTGTCAAAACCCTAGAATCAGACCGGACCTTACGGTTACTCCGATCCTCGGAGATGACTTTGAGCATGTAGAGAACAGACCACTTGCTATTAACGCTACCGGGGCCAGTTTTCGAGTCGAATTTGGAGTAAAGATCGGCGAAAGTTAGGGCATCGGAGGATTTACCTTGGGTGGCGAGGTGGCGCTTGATGGACTCGGCCATGGCGGCGGAGTCGGAGGAAATCGACGGCGTCATTCGGCTGGAGAGGATGCGAATGGCGTACTTGAGAGCTTGTTGTTGGTGGTGGTGTGAAGAAGTTGGGGTTTGTGAGTCGGATCGAGAGGAGAGTAAGCGGTGGACTAGTTCTTTGACTAGATCTGAAACCCTCTGGTCGTCTTCCATGGCGAGGAAGCCGGCGAAGAGAGAGAGAGAGAGTGAGAGAGAGAGAGAGTGTGTTGAGGGTTATGATGCTTTTGATTTTTATATGGGCGGGGAAATGAAAAAGGTTTCTTTCAAATTGCATTTATTTGATGATGATAAAATAATACTCTAACGATTATGACGAACAAAAATTTTGTGTTAAGATTTATTAGGACCATAAATTTTGATTTCTTCAATTGGAGGAAACGAGATATAATTTCAGCACTAGTGTACTTGCTTAGAAAATTTAACGTGTAAATTTGGAGTTGGTGAGTTTGATACTATAAAATAAGGCCATATTTCGCTAATTGTTTTATTTTTAAGTATTTATTTTTTATTTTGCGAGACAGACCATTCTCTTTTAATACATCACATTGACTTCAAAAAATAAATACTTATTTTAGTTAACGAGACTATACAAATTATCCTTTTAAGACTCCAAAGAGTACCTAGTATATGAATATTGGATATTGGGATCAAACATACCTAATCTAATGGAAATTCGAATAATCTTAACTGACGAAGAGAGAAATTTAATGGGTAAATAACCTCGTTAGCAACCGTGAAACCCCTATCTAAGAGTTGAAGAACGCATGAAATAAAATCATGTTCAAGAAAAATGACATAAAATCACAATGATCTAATCTAATCTAAGGACATTAAATGTGCTTGGTTGATCCGAAATTTCCAGCTTAAGTATAATGCGAAGAAGATTTGGGGATGATAGGATGAAGGGGTTTGACAATTAATTCAACACCACAGTCAATAAAGTTTATTACTACCAAGTCTAATGGCAAAAATTTCCAAGAAATAGTAGTAGAGTTTTCGTAAATTTTCCTTTTAACATTCTTTAATTGATATGGAGTCCTTGGTGCGCAATCAAAAAGATTTGACATCGACTCATTCGTTTGTGCTTGTTTGTTCTATTTTAGATTTGTGAAATTGTCAATACTTGTCGATTTGTTTGTTACTATAATTTCTCTTTCTATTCATTACCCCCAAAAACACCTTCAAACCGAACAGAGATGATCAACTCTAAAGAATTTGGTCAAGTGGACATGAAAAAACAAATAAGTTTTTGTCTTTAATGAGGTCGCATGTTCCATCACACGGATGCCAATCATTCCAAAATCATTGGGCTACTGAAGGATTTGCCTAGTAATTAGCTTTAAAACTCCGAAATTAGTTGAAATGCGTATAAACTGGTCTAGACATGCGATTATAAATAGGTAATAAAAAAAAAAGATTTATTGAACATCCATATATAACGGGGCGAAAGATTATTTAGATGAACCCCAGCATCAACCATCAACCTGGACAGTTTAGCTGGGTTCAACAAAGAAACACCCCAGGTTTAATTCTGCCTTCTATTCGACAGAGTTATTAATCCCTCTCTCGTGCAAAGGCCTGGTGGTATATAATTTCACAACCAGAACCAAGAGTACACCAATCACTTCTATCCCATGGACAAATTATTCCGCGGTCGTAGGACACAGCCTCGTAATGTCCCAACACTCTTGTATCCATGCGAAAAATGTGTAATGAAATATAAGAATGTAAAGACACCAAATGACATATCTACACGTCCCGGAAACCGATGGGATTGGACAGTAAGCATGTACACAAATGATAGGTAAAATACCTAGCGAAAAAGGTACAATTTCTACTCTACCTATTCACTTTTTGCTCCCACCCTACACCAATCTCTCTATAATTTTCTCTCCATCCATCAAATGTAATAAAATATTACAAAATATATTTATATATGTTAGATCCAGAAAATATATGGAGAGAGAGGGAGGAGAGAGAAATGAATATTACAATATTTTATTAGATACATTGTGAATATTTCCTAGGTAAAAATAGAGAGCTACTCCTCATAAATGTAAAATACATACCTTTTTACCTAGTCTTGTGCAAGTGACTTTATAGATTTTTGCTCTCTAAAATAGCTAATATTCTCTTTTAAAGAGCTTGATGTACATGCTCACAACTTTCTAGTTTCTACCTAATATGGTCCCATGATTTTGGGTGGTATAATAACTACCGTCTGTCATGGATCGAGGATCAGTGAGTCCGCCACTACCCATTTACATATATAGTGGGCTGGACCACCGGCCCACCTGTGGTCTGGAACATTTATGTACACTTTACTCTGATTCCACAATAAAAGTTAGTAACAACAGACAGGGATCCCCGTAACGATTGTGGGTGTCAAATTAAATCCAAATTCATTAATAAATTCAAATTTATCAACTGAAAAATAGATCAAACCGAATCCATTTATTAGTTGGGTCAGAATGAGTCCGAATCCATTTAACCCATTTGTTAATTAGGTCAACTTAAATGACCCAATAAGTCATGAACATAACTCATCAAAGAAACAACCGGATGTTATCTCGAAATGGGCTGGAGGATCTCACAGTCAAGGATTACTCGGGAAGGTATGAAACCCAAATAGCAACACTTTGTTAGGTTATGAATTTTGTGATATTTTTTTTAATATAATGAATGAAAAAAATTATAGAGAGAAATTTCGAGTCTTGGTACGGATTCGAATGGGTTTGAAAATGAGACACATGACACCATACCATGTAAGGCGTCTAGTATACAAAAAGTCACAATCCTACCTGACTCCAGTATATACAAAAAGTCAACGGACGGTTAAAAACGTTGGAGTACTTATAGTATAGTAGAAAATTTTCAAACGTCTGGTGTGGGGAAGGCAACAAAACATTGCCCTCGCGATCACGCTGTTGGATGGAAGTGAAACAAATTCATTATTTTGACCTGAAAGTCTGTAACCCCGCGTCAAGGTATAGTTATATGCTGGTGGGAGTTACACAAGGGGTAAGCATGTATTAAAAAAAAAAAGCGCAAATGTGAAAGTGTTATTCATTCGGTTTGGTTTAATATTTTGAGAGTTACTTTTAATTTTTGGCACAATTTTCAATAAATCTTTCTCTCTATCTCTTTTCATTCATTACCATTTCAACTCTAAAAAATAGCTTTTTAAAATATAAACCAGACAAAACCATAATTCATTTGTACTTCTTTAAAATTCCCGAAAAAGAGGTCTAAGGGACGACGAGGATTGAAAATGCAAATACAGTGTGGGAATTAAAAACAGAAGCAAACATTTTGTGACTAGACGCTGCTGTTTGCTGTAGAATAGAAAAGCTAATTGCACAGTACATTATTTTCGGAAGTGATCATTCTGCTTCATTTTCCATATCCGGGTAACACGCGTTAATTTTGGAGCTCACTCTACAAGGTTTGCGTTTTTTCTTCCTTCTTTTGCATTTGAAGACTTTTAAATCCGACATCTGTGTTTTTGTTATTGATTTTGAAGAAAGCTCGCATTTTGTTGTTCAAGTTGATCATAGACGACGATAATGTGCTTGGTGATCTCAACTGGATATTCCTTGGTTTGTATTTTTTTCTTGTAGTATGTATTTGTTGTTTTCTCCTTGTTTGTTTTTGATCGATGGGTAGGGGTTGGCTCGTGGGAAATTTAAAATGGGTTTGTTTTGTTTTACTGTGTTTGTTCTTGAATTTTTGTTTTTTTCTGGTTGGTATGGTTGGAAAAAATTAGGTCTTGGAAATTGGAATGACATGCCCCTTTTGAATTTTGGGTTAATTTTTTTGGTGTATGTATTTGTCTCTTTGTCTTCCGTTATTTGACTTTTGATTGATCAGGGTTGACTTGTTCGAAATCTGAAATGGGGTTGTTTAGTTTCACTTTGTTTTTTCTTGAATTTTGGTTGGTATGTTTGGAAAGTTGGGTCTTGGAATAACAGTTATTTTGAATTTGGGTTCTTTTTGGTTGTATGCATTTGTCTCTTTTCTTCCTTCTTTTGTCTTTTGATTGATAAGGGGTGTCTTGTTGGAAACATGCAATGAGTTTGTTAACTTTGTATGTCTTGGTTGTTTGATGGTTCACATGAATGGAAAAGGTATTCTTGGAAAAACTCAGTTTTTTAGCTTAATTGGATCCTCAGCTAGTTTTCCGAAATGGGTTTCTTTTTCAGTCATTTTGGGTTTTTTTGCTACTCAACTGGCAAAATATTATTCAGGATTTGATTGAAGTGGAAAATTAGGTGGTGAAGATCGTTTTCTTTGAAATTGACAGTTCTTACCTTTGATTCTCATTCCTTTGGTAATGCCTTTAAAGGGAGTGGGAAATTTTGGCAAACGAGTTGTTAATTTTTCATAACAAACTAGTGATGGAAGATCGAAATAGGTTTGCTTTATTTGGGTTTTTTCGTCCCAAAGTAAAGCACATATTGAGCTCTGATATAAACAGGATAGTACTTCATGGCTGAACTTTGATTGGTAGTGGTGATCATCTAGCATACTCAAGTGTTCGCCTTAGATTTCCAATCCCTTGTAGATGACAAAGCTTATTGCTGAGTTTACATCAACTCATCAAGTGTAGAGTACTGGTTTGACAATCATTATCAATCCTCTAAAAAAGTTTTGGTGGGGATGGTCCTAGTATTGTACCTAGAGATGAATCATTTTCATTTAGTAATGTCAATTATTGAGAAGGTGTATGGTTGATACCTCCTTTTTCTTCTTCTTCTGGTTGCCAGTTCACCATGAAAGCAACAGCCCTCAGTCCTTTTCTAATTCTATTTGTTTCTATTCTAATGTGGTATAAAGATAGATGGGTAGTGTTGGCTGGATAGAAGAATTCTCTGAAGTAAATATCTTTCTTCCTACTGGCCTTGACCTGATGATGATGGTTCCTTCTTCCCATTAAATTAGTTGGAGTTATACTTCCATGTACTACAATAATGTTCTTACAGTTCCAATTTGTGCTTTGTTCTGCAGAAAAATTGTTGGACTTTCGATCGTGATGTTGAAATTTGATTAAAGCTCAGTACTATTCGGATTCCTGGATCGCCAATGGCTCCTGGAGGTGGCGTGTGTAAGGAGGTGTCTGAATCTCACCCAACATTTGCAAACTATGACATAATAAAGCCCAAAGTGGAGAAGAACAGTACTCCACTGAAAAGTGTCACCGTAGTGGGTGGAAAGCATGGAATGCCTTTGTTGAATATTGTGCATGAGTTACTTGTGTGCCCCGTCTGCTCAAGTTTAATGTATCATCCAATTCACCAGGTTTGTTTGTGGTTCCAATTCTTCTCCTCTTCGTATCTGAATTGAAGTGAATTCCAGAGGGAAACTCCCATGTGTTCGAAAGGACACATTTTCTCTTAGCATGGAATCAGATTTTGTATTGAATATGAAACTAGTCATTATTTTTTCTCAAGGTGTTTTACATGAGCTTTAATGGGATTATACAAGAAATGAATACAAAAAGCATCATTGAAATCTCTGCTAGTCATTTTTGTATGGGCTGTTATAGTCGTCAATTTTTTGGTATCTGAGTATCTCCAGTGGCAGTGATACAAGAAGCTACTCCATTTTAAAAGTTCGTCCACCCTTATTTGAGAATTCCAGTAGTCGTTACAGCTTCTCATCTTTTACCATATTCATCCTGTTGAAGACTTGAAGTGAAAGTGACATCTATCTTTTCGAAGTTCTAATCGGATAAGACATGGGTGATCTGGCTATTGATTCTCCTTTTTCTCAATTGATCATGTTCATATGACATGCAGATGGCTAAAACTGATCTGCAACTAATGGAAGAGTGTATGCTAGGGAAATAAATCATAACAAAACACAAGAATTTAATACAAAATGATCCAGGACCTATGTCATTAAGTCGTACTATTAATGATCCTTTCTTTGTTGTACTCTTCGTTGGTATACATGGATCATGCTATTTGCTTTTGTCCAAACTTTTCCTTTTTTGAAACCCATGTATACATGGCACATTCCGGCATGGCCATTTCCCAAAAGGCTTGATAGCTCTCTTATACTTTCAGAAGCTCATATGTGCTGCATTTTTTGGACTTTGAAAAACTATAAAGTATAAACCAACAATTCTGCATTCACCAGGTTGACTAATTCTTTCTGTGCCCCCCCCTCCCCCCGGAGTCTGGAACAACTGTTTGCATAATGGAAAGTCCAAAGGAACTAGTCCTTCATGTATATTGCTCTGATTTAGCACTTTCAAATCAAATAAGCTGAATGGAGAGTTCAAACTACTGGGTAACATGTAGAGGAGTCAAACTCAAGAACTGAATTGCTTCCAAAGATAGTTCTTTGATAAATGCAGCTTCCAAGAAACTTAAAAGTAAATCCAGTTCTAAATTTTTTGAGCCTTATTGAGGGGAATCAAAATTTCCCAAAGTCTTTAATGGAGTAATGAAAGAGTGATTTGTATTTAGTTCTTGTAGAAAGTGGGTGTCAACAAAGTGACGGTGAGGCGTGCAGAAGGGGCCCAAGAAAGGAAGTTTTAGGACATTTGGTGAATTTTGTTGGCTTATAAGTTTCGTCACCAGTTATGACTTCAGAGCTATTCTGTGGTGATGACTGAAGTATTGTTCATTGTATTTACTATTCAATCAGGAAAACATTTTGCAGTATAATTTTTGTTGTTACTTATTCAGATTGTACCCGTTTTTGGGCTGACATTTCTTTATTCTGTCTTCATTCTTTTTTGAAGTGTCCGAACGGCCACACCCTTTGCTCGAACTGCAAAATTAGAGTGCACAACTGTTGCCCAACTTGCCGCCTTGATCTTGGAAACATAAGGTGTTTGGCGTTGGAAAAGGTGGCAGCATCATTAGAATTACCCTGCAGATACCAGAATCTAGGCTGTCAAAATGTTTTACCTTACTACAGCAAGCTTAAGCATGAGCAGAATTGTCGATTGCGGCCCTACAACTGTCCTTATGCTGGATCCGAGTGCTTTGTCACTGGTGACATCCAAATCCTTGTTGGGCATCTCAAGGATGATCATAAGGTTGACATGCATGATGGGTGTACATTCAATCACCGATACGTTAAATCTGACCCACATGAGGTGGAGAATGCGACATGGATGCTAACTGTAAGTTGATCTGTGCGTATAATCACCTTATTTTCTTAAAAGTTGAATTCACATGCTCAAGTTGTGCTTAAAAAAGTAAAGCATATTTGGTTTCAGTTTCAAGCTTTCAGCTTATTTGCTTTTTCTGCTTAAAAAGCTTTCTATAAGCTGAAAGTTTTAGCTTTTACAGAAGGGTTTCTATTTCAAGCTATCCTTTATAAAAATTACAGTCGAACTTTTTTCATTTTCCTCTTCCCTTCTTTTAAAAAAAATGTGAAACCATGTGGACGTGTGCTTCTTAACCATTTTACGTGCCTTTAAGTTACATGGAAGTATAGTTAGTCTATCTCATGTTCTTACACTACCTGGAAGGAAATGTATTTTCCGGTCCGTTCTGTTTTTTACACAAGAATTTCTGGGATCGAATAGTTGAAGCTACTATAACTTAGCTTGTGTTGTGATAAAAATGTGGTCTTCTAGCAGTCTGTTAAAGACTGGGTGGACTCAAACTATTGTAGTTTTGTCAAACATGTTTAGCTGATGTGACACCTCTGCTAATCACTTTGGTTTTGTGGAATAGGCACACTGATTTAGCTGTTAAGTTGTTAAAACTAAAGGAAAAGAAAATCAAGTCTTGTTTAATTAAGTGTAAGATAACTGATGTTTGGGGCTGCCTGGATGGGATGGATGAGGATAAGAACATCTCAACTACAGCATCATTTTTTCCCGTGATTTTTTGGGTCTTTTTTGAAATGTGACAATTGAGACGCCCAAAGATGGAAGAACTATGCTTCCTAGTTCTATTTCTAGTTCCATATATTGGTTTTGTTTTTCTAATAGAATGCTCAATTGCGGAATTGCCTGAGTCTTGTTTTTGGGTAGAGAATTGAGTGTGTTTCCTCTGTTGTTTCCACTCTTGCTGAGTTGTTTTACATAAGTTTTTCTTGGGTGGGTGGAACTGGAACTATTACTTAGAGCATTTGTTTTCAAATGCAAATGCCTAATGCATTTGGAAGCTAGTCATTTGAGTGGAATTCAGAAGATTTATAAACTATTGCTCTTGTAATTTTGCAATGCAGGTCTTTAATTGTTTCGGAAGACAATTCTGCTTGCACTTTGAGGCATTCAAACTCGGAACGACCCCAGTGTACATTGCTTTCCTAAGATTTATGGGTGAGGATTATGAGGCCAAAAGGTTCAGCTACACTTTGGAAGTCGGTGCTTACGGGCGTAAGTTAATCTGGCAAGGAGTTCCAAGGAGCATCCGCGACTGCCACAGAAAAGTTCGTGACAGTCAAGACGGACTCATGATTCCTCGAAACTTGGCTCTGTTCTTCTCCGGTGGAGATAGTCGAGAACTTAAATTGAGGATCACCGGGCGGATATGGAAAGAAAAGTGAGGTACCAAAAGATGGTGGTTGTAAAGTTTGCAAAGATTAGAAATGTTTTCAGAAAGATCTTCAGGACGTTTGTGTTGGCAGTTATTAAGGGCCTGTTTGGTTTTGCGTCTTATTTTCCTTTTTTGCTCTGATTCTTTATCTTTCACTTATTCTCTTTGATCACCCCCTTCACCATTTTTATCCCCCTTCGTAGTCGTTAATACCCATGGTCTGTGGAGAAGTTTTTGTTTCACACATTGCCAATCGCAAGCCAGAAAGGAAAGAGAATTAAACCGCCATTTAACTTACTCATGTAATTCTATGAAACTAAACATTCGATAAGAAATATCTCAGAGTGAAGTACAACATTTCTCGAGTCAAGGGTAAACCCATCATTTATTGAGAAATGTTGTACATGATAAACCTCCATTTAATATAATTCTGTGAAACTAAACATTCGATCGGAAATATCTCGGAGTCAAGGATAACATTTCTCAAGTCAAGGGTAAACCCATCATACTACCACGTGACAAGGGTAGAGCGGTGCTATTATACAATAGAGCATTAGAGCTAAAATGTAACGATTTCTAAGTGTAAGGATTTAAAACTATATGCAACAAAAACAAATTGAGCTTGCTGAAAGTTTGGGAGTTTTGCGGTCAGAAGATTTGATTGTGTGGCTGCATGGTTGAGTACTCGGCCGCAACGTTGGAGGATGTGACTGCAAGGATAAAGTACGTGGTGCTATTAAAAAAAAGGACAGTACGTGGCTGCAAGGTTTTAGTAGGTGGACGCAATGTTTGCGTATCTGGACCCAAGGTTAGAGTACTTGTACGCAACTTGGGAGTCCCTGGACGCAACGTTGGAGTAACAGCAAGTTTCGAGTACATGGCTGCATTTTTGGAGTACTTGGCCGCAAGGTTCAATCTGGGTCAATTGCCAAAGCACCATATTTTTCATGCTAAGATCCGGGGCACACTCTACTTACTCTACTTGCGCCTGAGCCTTGAGGCGCATTGCATTGGGGAAGAATGCATGGATATGCCCGGGGAGCAATAGTATTGCGCCTGAGGCGTATATGCTACATTGCTGTGCCCGGGGCACACTCAAATTGCGGTTGAGGCATATTGCATTAGTAAAGAAAATATAAATGCGTCCCAGCCGCAATAAGAGTGTGCCTCGGGTATCGAAATCTATGCTAACAAAATGCGCCTCAGGCGCCATTAGAGTGCGCCTCGGGCTCATCATATGCAACTCAGGCGCAATCCTATTGCTCCCTCGGCGCATCAATGTCTTCACTAACGCAATGCGCCTCAGGCGCAATTCTATGCGCCCCGGGCGCATCATATGCGACTCCGGGCAATCCTATTCTTCCCCGGGTGCATCAACGTATTCTTCACAATGAGCCTCATGCACGATTATAGTACGCCGTGGGCGCATACATATGTGCGTATTATTATTACATCTAAAATAGTATAGGGACATGGGGAAGGATTTGGGTACGATAAATCTACCTCTCTCTAGAGGATTACGCGGCAGGAGTTCGGTTCAGCGGAGAAAAACGCAGAGGGGGCGGTGCGGCTGGGTTCTCCTTTAGGCAAGGGCAGGGCCAAGTAAATGCAAAAGGGGTACAATCACACAAAATGGGAAATTGAATTACAGAAATGTAGTTCAAAAATTAGAATCGGTAAATCCCAGGACCAAAAAACTGATTCAAATATCTGTCATTTTGCGCGGCTCGTTGAGTGTGGTACGCATGCAAAGAATCACAATGGTTGCACATTAGTTTCAAACATCGCTTCGTTCATTCAGGTCGTTGATATCAATGTCTGGACGATGTGATTTTTTTGCGTGCACAAAACTTGCCAAGCCAAGCAAAATCAGCTTCTTTTTCTTTTTTTTAAAAAGTTTTTGGGGTCAAGATGTTCACCAGATCCTCTCCTATATGGTACGATACTGAAACTGATGACAGTTCCGTCCAATATTAGTCCCACAAGACATCTTTTAATTCATGGAATATGAACCATTGGATCCGAATAAAAAATACACAATTTATTTCACAATAGGCGTTTGGTAGTTAAACGGTTAACACTCACACCGATTTTCCCGCTAAACATTTATAGGAATCCACAACCTTTTGTCTTTCTTTTTTTGTTTTTGTTTCTGTTTCTGTTTTGAGATCTGCAAGAAAACAGATTTTTACACACAAAGAAAGATTACAGAAAATAAGCCCAAAAGACAAAAAATAGAGAGAGAGATACAACAGATACAAGCACATAAAGTGCTCTCTCTCTCTTTCTCTCTCTCTCATCTCCTTTTCTTGTCACAGATCCATTTTGTGATTCCTTTTGGTGGGTTAAATTGGATTGCTGCTCTTTGCTAGGTTTGGTTCTCCAATCCCCTGTTGCCTTGTTCTCCATTTGAATCATGCATTACCCTGATCGTTGTTTCCCCCACTTTGGTCATTGATTTGGCCTGCCTTATGTAATTGTTTCGATGCCGTAATATATCTTCAATGATGTCCAAACCTCCCATCACGTTTTACCGTAGTCGATTCTCCATTCTTTTTTCTTGAAGGCATTTCATGTACAATTAATGTGGATGAATTTATTATACCGGTCAAAATGAATAAAACCCTGTTTAGACATGGATTTCAAATAATAATATCCCAACCAAAACTATTTAGGCTCACACCCCCTTTTTCCATTTTTTCTTTTTGATCGGTGAAAGTCCATTTTGGTAGAATAGTACCATTAGCACCTTAGAAGAAGAGTTGAACTCCTGACCTCATTTCTCCTAGCACCAAAGTAAACACCTGATGCCGTCGCCAAAGGCCTCTTGGCTCTTTTTCCTTTTTGTGGTAGTTAATCAACTCTTTGTTTTTCAATTTTATAGAGGGGTGGGGAAGATGGCATGAAGACTATCTTGCATTAAGTTTCTATGCCCCAAAGTTGCTGACTTGTACTAATATGGTATTGTGTGTTATTGCTATGGCCAGGGATTTGCTTGGATAAATACTAAATCCATTCAAGACCCTTGGCTGCACATGGCTAATTGAATCTTGTTATTGAGAGACTACTGTGCCCTCCAACTGCACTATGTTCTGCTGCGGTGCCGGAGAGGAGGAGAGCGCCGGACCGCCTGCAAACCAATACACCGCACCACCGCAAGGGGGAAATCAGTATGGTGGTGGTAATACCCTCAGTTCTCTTTGCTCGACACTAATTATTCTCACGAAAATTCAATACATAGTGATGTGCTTTATTTGTACAAATGATGTCGTTCCAGGTCTTAAAGTGCGTTCACACTTGGCTAGTTAATCATCAAATCTGATCTCAAAATAAGCTAAAGCGAATTTGTGCTGAAAGCAGGATATTAACGAATGAGCTGACCACAATATGAGTTTGGGTAACTTGGCTCATTGTACATCCCTTTTTGGAAACCACTTCAATGCATACCTCCGAAATGGTTTTTACCGGATAGACATTCTTAACCAGACCAGAAATACTCAGAACCATCATAGAAACTTGTAACAGAAAACATTTTCATAACTTTTCTCGTCACAAAAGCTTCATAAGAATGACCTTACCGTTCATAACTTAAGCCACAACTACTTTTAGCTCAGCTTTTCTTAGTGAGTCACTTATAACCACACCAAAAGTTAGTACCAAACACTACAAAACTCGTAACTTTTCTAAGGACATAAGGGCATGTACCATTCTCCCCCTACTTGGACCCCTATGGCGTCAAAACAAAAACCCATCAAGATGAGCTTTAGTTACTACACTGCCACTGCCACATCATTCTGGTGGAGGAGAATAATTATGCATGAAACTTGATAAAAGCAATGTTTATCTACCATGTTTGGCATTTCAGGAAATGGAAGAGGAGAGCCAAGGAGTTCTGCAGTTCCAAGAAGTGGGGCTCCTAAGAAGGTTTTACCGATAGAGACACCGGCTTTGTCTCTGGCTGAGTTAAATCGGCTCACTGGAAACTTCGGATCGAAAGCTTTGATCGGAGAAGGCTCGTATGGAAGGGTCTTCTATGCAAAACTAAGCAGTGGTCAGCAGGCAGCAATAAAGAAGTTGGACACCAGTTCTTCACCAGAGCCAGACGATGATTTCACAGCTCAGGCTAGTCTTTTGACCACTATATTTTCTGAAATGGCCTCTTTGTTGTAGTACTATTAGTTAACATAGTTTGCCTCGAGTTGTTTTTGGAAATTTAACGACTGTGCTACGAAGTGGACACTTACATTTGATTTGAGTGATTGTATGGTGCAGTTATCAGTAGTGTCAAGGCTGAAGAATGAGCATTTTGTGGAGTTGATTGGGTATTGCTTGGAGGCAGATAACTGGATCTTGGTGTATCAATATGCCACCAAGGGTTCTTTGCATGACATATTACACGGTATTCATACGTTACATGGACTCTTTGAGTTTGTGAAATTTAACAGTCTTCAACACTTAACTCGGTATCAGATATGTTACCGTTGTATTCACTAGACATGCAACCATTACCTCCATAAAACCCATAATTTTTATGCCCAAAAGGTTTAACAAGAGCTTGCTGACAGATGACCTAGAAACAGAATATACGTATTTGAGAATTTAAAATCTTGTCTAACTGAATGGAAAAAATATGAAACCTAGTCATGTCCTGTTGTCTTTCAACATCAGAATTAGATGATTTGCCACTATAGACGGGCTCGACAAGAGTAACTTCTAATGTTCTTTCGACAACCTATTCATCATTGGTTGTTTACCTAGTCCATTTGCTAATGTTTGGATCATGTATTTGTCATTGGTGATGAGGATTGGCACTTCAGACAGATACTTGCATCTATCATACCGACCCATGTATCATAGATTCTCATTTTAAAAAAAATTCTTTCTTCCTTTATGTGGTAACCAATTCATGGTTAGTTATTTGGCTGGTGCAGGGAGGAAAGGTGTACAAGGGGCTGAACCAGGACCAGTACTTACATGGAACCAGAGAGTTAAAATTGCTTACGGGGCAGCAAGAGGCCTTGAGTTTCTGCACGAGAAGGTTCAGCCTTCAATCGTTCATAGGGACATCAGATCCAGCAATGTCCTCGTGTTCGACGATTTCTTGTCCAAAGTAGCAGATTTCAACTTGACAAACCAGTCTTCCGATACTGCGGCTCGGTTGCATTCCACCAGAGTGTTGGGGACTTTTGGGTATCATGCTCCAGAGTAAGCCTTCCTCACCCTCTGAATCAAACATTGATTACGAGTTTTGAAACATGGGGAATGCCACCTACTGAGAATCATATCCAGTTAACAATGGTAGTATATAGGAAGCTTCAGAATGAGGAACTCTCAACTATGTCTGTTTACGAAAGGAAAAAATGAAAAACTAAACCAGGTCTATTCACATTGCTTTCTTTGTTTTTCATTTTTCGTTTTTAGTTTAGAAAGATAAAAAGTTTGAAACATGCATTGTGTTTTATATTGCTTTCATTTTCATGTGAATAACAGCTTTTCATATGAAAATCCGGAAAACACCCTTCGTGTTTTTGACAAATGGCTTGTTGGAAATGATTTCCAGAACAGGTTGCCAAACATATATGCTCCTGGTCCTTGGATATTGAATACAGAAAAGAATGGTATATCAAACAGTTTGTGGCGCATTTGGTATGGTTTTCAAAAACTGATTTTTTGGTCAATAAAAACTGGAACAACTTTAACTAATGAAGACAATTTATATGGCCAAATTTGGGAACATTTTATTGGAAACACCTCATTTTTGGTGTAATTGCTTGCAGAAATTTTGGAACTGTAATCACATAAAGATGAAAATAATATAAAGACTCTTGTTATCCGAATTGTAGCAAGGGTAGTCTGGTAGTAGATATGTAGCAAGGGTTTTCCTTTCTATCTCCAAAACCAAAATCTAAGCTTAAGAGTACCTAAAAGTACTTAAGTAATTTCTCTGACACAACCAACTCTTTTGCTTTCAGGTATGCCATGACAGGGCAGATAACTCAGAAAAGCGATGTTTATAGTTTTGGAGTTGTTCTTTTAGAGCTTTTAACAGGGAGGAAGCCAGTGGACCATACAATGCCTAAAGGACAGCAGAGTCTTGTTACTTGGGTATGTATTTTTTTGCTAGTTCTGTTTGATTGCATCTTGCAAGGACCTGTACTTTTGTGTATCTGATTCGAAACCCTGAATTCACAGGCGACTCCCAGATTGAGTGAGGATAAAGTGAAGCAATGTGTGGATCCCAAGCTAAATAATGATTACCCACCAAAAGCCATTGCTAAGGTTTTCTCATCATCTTTACTAATACCATCGCTTTATGGAATTGTTGGATCTTTTTTATTTCTCAAGGTGTACAGGCTGGCTAACGTGCACCTCAACTAATCCTTGAGAGATGTCTACTAGTGGCACTGGGAAGAATAAACCTTTGGTTTTGTATGGTAGGATAGGAATGTGAAATGAGAAAACAATTCATAATTGTGCATTAACCAGAGAAAACGAGTGTGTAAGCAATTTTTCATGTTTGCTTTGGACATATGGAGTGTCCAAATCAAATACACTCCATTGTAAACTAGAACTATAAATACACTGCATAGGTGAATATCCAAATCAAATTTTGTGACATACTACTATCACGTGTTTGACATGGAAACTTTATCCATTTAGAAGAGTTCACGTAACATAGGGCGAAAGTTATTACCTAGCAGTTTGGCATTTCTGAACATCCTTTTTTTCTTCAGATGGCAGCAGTTGCAGCGCTATGTGTTCAATATGAAGCAGACTTCCGGCCAAACATGACCATTGTTGTCAAGGCTCTCCAGCCACTACTTAACTCAAAACCAGCAGGCCCTGAATCTCAGGCATAGAACATTTGAACTCCGAAGCACTAGGACCAAACTCACGCATCTCTAGAGTCTCTCTCTCTCTCTCTCTCTCTCTCTCTCTCTCTCTCTCTCTCTC
>BPLS01019210.1:0-12809 GCA_019656275.1 Rhododendron kiyosumense
CCGTTGTGGCTGAAAAACCCTGCTGGTGAGCCCGGAGAGGATTTTGACGAACACAAGGCCGTTTGGGCTAGTTTCCTTATTTCTAGAGACTTGTTATATGGCATGGGCATGTCCTCAGCCAACAACAGATGCGGGACAGAGTACTACAACGCTGCCCAATTCGCCCGTCAATTCGGCCTTATGCAACTCATCCCTATCCCTCCATACAAATCTTGTAATGAGGACTTCATTGACCGAGTAATTGTACCAGAAAAGACCCTAGAAGCCGTTCGGAACCAATTTGCAAAGGATGAGGTCACCTTTCAGTTAAGGTCTTACCCTGAACGTCCAGAAAAGTCCCTTCGATTTGAGAAGTGGTGGGCAGCTTATGTGGACAGGTATTTTGCCGAAGACCTGGATGAGATTTTGGCAAAAATAACCCCTGAAGCTATAGTTGTAAAGGATAGTGATCCTATCAAAAAGAAAACCTCTCGCTCCGAAGCTCCTTCTCCATCTGCCAGTTTGAAAAGAAAAGGTATGCCCAAAGAATTTACTTTCTTTTCCCTATTTGCTGCTTCTGTTCAGGCCTTTACCATATACTCCTCCTGCAAACTCTATTTCAGGTGCACAAGAAGTTAGCAAGCCTGAACCAACAGAGAATCCTCAGAAGAAAAGGCTCAAAAAGCTGGCTGACAAGAAGCACCCCACTGTATGATCTGATCCACTCTCCTTTTCTTGCTAAACATTGTAATTTAGGCCTAAACGTATAATATTGCAGGAAAAGACCACTGCCATTGCTGGTAGAACCCGAAGCAGCACCAAGACTGGCTCCCCTGAACAGGTTAACATTTCTGTCAAGGTATCTTTGTATCATATTAAGGCCTGAACATAATTTCATTAAGGCCTGAATACTCATACTCGCGTCTTTCCCAACTCTTAGGCCGAATCAAAAGAAACTGCCCACCAAGCTGAATCAACTCCAAAGAAAGACACAAAAAGGATGAAAACCAAGACGGTCGCGTCCAAAAAACCACAAGCAGATGAAGTTCTAAAGGCAGAACTGAAGTGTGGGCTCGCCAGAGCCCGAGATGGGCCTTTTCGGAGGCCATCCCCTGTCGTGCGCTCGTTTTGAAAAATTGAAGAGTCGCCACCCGGGTTTTTGTAAAATGGTTTGTTACCCGAGAAAACCTGGAACTTGAAAATGATATTTGAATTGAAAAATAAACCAGAGATTGGATTCGGAAGCCAGGTTACGAGAGGGGAAGGTTTTATTGAGAAAAGCACCCCCCTCGCCCGATAAATCGGTCTCTACTAATATTTGTGGGATTTGAAAATCATTTTATTGCTTAACTTTTAATGCCACATAAACAGTTATATCACATAAACAATTTAAATTGCTAAGACAAGTAAGTATAAACATGGCAGGAATACGAACATTTAATCGCAGAAAATTGATAAACATCATTCTGTTCCACGCAAAAACTCTACCGCACGGCAGTTACTTGTACCGCACGGTACATGTTCTATGATTTCCAGTTTCAAAATGATGCTATTTAACATTCAATGTTCTGACAGGCAAATATACTCATGTATCAAATAAGCAATTTTTATGTCAAATCATGCTACATGACTGATGCAAATTTCATGGATCATGTATTTGCTTTAAAACAGGAAATGAATTTAAGACATAACATAAAACAACATGGTATCTTATATTAAATCAGAAGAAGAAAAGAAATTGCAAACTAAATTGTTCCCTAAAAAACCTCTACCGTACGGTAGTATTGTGTACCGTACGGTGGAAGTATAAGGGGTTCCGACTTTAATTTCTTGCATTATTTGAACCATTTTGACCCAAAGCTGGTATAAGGAACCAGTCGAGGCCATATGGTCCCCCTCAGAATATAGAAACAAAAAGTTTATACCTTTGGAATGAAAACCTTCCTTCGGAGAGTTGGGATTCAAGTGGTGGCCCTTGATATGAACTTGGATGAGCGGGGGAAGCTTTGGTACATCGTAGTGACAAGGTATGAGACTTGCCTTTGGATTTGGATTGCTTTTGAAATGGTTTTGGACTTGATTTTTGAGAGAAAAATGGAGTTTTCGGTATTTGAAAGTGAAAAGGAGTGAAAAAAATGGATTGTGAAAGAGGATGATGCTTTTGGTATTTGCAATAGGAATGAAAACAAGTATTAATTTTTCAAATCATTTTTGAACTATTTTTGATTGATAAAATTGAATTTCTCTCTTCTTTTCCAAAAAAAATGTTCTTTCTCTCTTTCTTTTTCTTCCAAAAAATGTTGTGTTATGTCTAATGGCTTGGAGGAGGTATTTATAGAGCAAAACCAGCTTGGATATGAAGCAAACGTGGCTTGCACAAAAAGAATTCGGCCTTTAACTGAAAAACTTGGTCGTCAAGCAAAAATAAGGGCGGCAACATGTACCGTACGGTACATAAACTCTACCGTACGGCACTGGGCTTCCACCGTACGGTACATCCCCACCGACTAAAGTTTAGGCGGTCAAAAACTCTACCGTGCGGTAGAAATATGTCCACCGTACGGCAGAGTTGACCACCGTACGGCACAGTTGACCGCCGTACGGTACATGTTGACAGCTTAACTGGCCAAACTTCGAAAGGCCGCCCCGGACACTCCCGAACTCGGTTTTAGGTGTTCTTTGAACCGTTGGAAAGCTCGTTAAGTCTACTTTCTAACCCAAGTGGTTTGGATAAAAATAATTTTGTACATCAAAAGATATGACAATTTTACCCTCAGGTGGTCGAAAAAGTGGTTGTTTTGGCAAAATTCTCATATTTCCCTCATTTCAAATCGGATTAAGGCTTATTATATATCGATAAAAAGGGTTTTGAATGTACTAAAAGTTGGTTTACTCCAAACATAAAAATAAGGAAGTTTGATTTATGAAAATTAGGCTGAAAGCAGACTAAACCGAAGACCGTTGGTGCCACGATGGCCAAAGCACGTACTCACTCATTCTAAGTGTCATTTGACACTCTCGTACTTAGTTATAAGGTGTTTCCTCATTCTTTTGAGTACAAAGAGCATTGTTTGAAACTTCAAGGCACGTTTTTATTATTGAAAAGCTTATCGGCCACTTGTCCACGAATTCCGAAGGTAGTGCTCCAAAAGGTTTTAGATCAATCCAAAGGTTTTAAATCATTCTTTGTTTATCATCATTGGGGACTTTAAAAGGTGTCCAGGATTTTCAAATTGGGGTGTCTACAGTTGCCCCCCTTTGACGAGACTTGATTACCATTGTATGGTTCAAGTTGTGTCAAAGACATAGACCACCCAATTTGATCGTCGAGGTACCTTTTAAGTAAATGCATTGAAAATTCAACAAATGGGAACATGTGGTCGCACCCTCTCGGGCTGCCTACGTACCCTTTTGTAAGGATCAGACCTGCGTAGTTCATGGGGGCAAATGCGATGCATTATATGCAAACATGATATGAGTAATGTAACAAATCAATCATACCAGGGATAACAATGTAGACCTAGCAAGGCTTTCTACACCATTTGAAGGTAATTTTTAAAGATGATTGAAGATTGTTGGGGATAAGACCTCAACAAGCTATTTGAAACGCGGTTACTGAGGGTACGACCTCAATGAACCATTGGAAATATGGGTGTCAAGGGTGAGACCTTAACAAGCCGTGATAGAAGATTGTTGAGTATAAGAACTCAACAAGCTATTGAAAAAGCGGTTATTGAGGGTACGATCTCAATGAACCATTGGAAATATGGCTGTTAAGGGTGAGACCTTAACAAGCCATGATAGAAGATTGTTGAGGATAAGAACTCAACAAGCTATCTCAAAGGCAGTTATTGAGGGTGCGACCTCAATGAACCATTGGAAATATGGCTGTCAAGGGTGAGACCTTAACAAGCCATGATAGAAGATTGTTGAGGATAAGAACTCAACAAGCTATCTCAAAGGCGGTTATTGAGGGTATGATCTCAATGAACCATTGGAAATATGGCTGTCAATGGTGCAAACTTAACAAGCCATGATAGAAAATTGTGCACCAAATTTTGGGATAAAAATGGTGAACTCCGAGGATTCAAGGCAACGGAAGGCTTGATTAAACGAGTCCTGAAGGGCAAGAATGTAATTTGGAGACTTATTATAGAAAGTTGGCTATTGAAATTTGAGGTTTCAATGAACTAAAGAGGGGGTTAGATTTGTAGATTTAGCCTAGCCTATCTACAAAGCCAAGATCGTTTTAAAAACGTTTTTGTTGAAATTCCTAGTGTGGAGGGCTTTGGTCAGCTAGACCATTGCTTGAAAAGATGTCTCTTAAGAGATTTGATTGAAAAACCTAGGTTGACTAGATCATTGTTTGAAAAGATGTCCTTCGGGACGGTTGGTTGAAAAACTTAGGTTGGCTAGACCATTATTTGAAAAGATGTCCCTCGGGATGGTTGATTGACTTTTGTACATTAAGCAAGACTCGTGTTTCAACACTTGACGACAATGTGGACAACATTCCTTTTTGTTTTTGGAAAATGGGCGGCACAACCGAGTGTCCCCTTTTGCTTTACTGTCTTTCTTGTTTGGCCTTTGTTAGGGTTTGGGGTTCTGGCTTTGCCTTCGTTTGAGCTTGGGCTTCCATGCCCCAGTTTTGGATTTGGGCATGCATTTGCCCCAGTAGATGGCGTATTGCTGACGCACCCCAATCTTGGGTTGTTTTTCCCTCGGGGGACTGTGGGTCCTCAATTCTGACTCATTTTCCGTTGCTGTTGATGGTTTTGGGAACCGATTGACTAGCTTCCACGAGCTAAGAATTGACATGACCAAATGAATCGATTGACCTTTTAGGCAGATTTTGACAAGACCACAAAGGATAGGAAAAAATCTTTTGAGTGACTTATGTGGTTGCTGCTGATTAACCAGGTTGACTCGAAGGGTAGGAAGGAGAGTGACTTTCTTAAGAATGCCCCTGACTGGGTAGATTTGAACGACATTCGAAGGGTGACAAACTCGATTTGATGACGTTGACTCGAAGACTATTTTAAGGGTGCCCTTGACTGGGCGGAGAGTGATCAAACCATGTTGACTTAAATGATGAGGAAAACCATGTTGACTCAAGATTTTGAAGGAAGGCAAACATGTCATGCAATTTGTCGTTGAAATTGTTATGATAAACTTAGGTATTTGATAATTTTCCCTGCAGGATTTTCGAAAATTGTTTAACTTCATCAAATGATATTTATTTGCAAGAAAATGAACCCATGTCTTGGATTTGCCGATGAAGATTTACTGAATTTCCATTTGAAACGCCTCGGATTGCTTTTGGATGACACCAGAGTGTTGGTGGATTGACGCCAGTGTTGCACAATACCTTGACTATTGACTTTCAAGGGAGATTATACTGTTCTCTTTCGATCTTCCTCTGATCAAGTTGCGTTTTTCAATCTGAAAGGACTTTATTTAGGTTATAACGGGGCCAAGGCTTGGGTTTAACAAAGAAAGGATAATAGGCTCAAAAAGTTTTGTTTTGCTTTGGGTGATTAAAGCTAGCAGCTATCTTGAGTTTGAACAATTCTTGGAACTTTTGTAACTTGCGTTGCAGTGACAACTTTGCAATGGGGAAACGGCTCTTTTTTTTTTTTTTTTTCGAATGACGCCTTTTCTTTATTCCCCCCTTCTTTTCCTCATATGGTCGTGCATTGCCTGGATCTCTCGGGCTTTCTAGTTGACCCTTTAGCGAGCTTTGGGCCGATTATCCCCAAGCCAAATGGCTTTAGAGCACCAGGTTTTAAGAGACCCCTACGGGCTTAATTGCTCAAGTCAAAAAGGCTTTATGTTGAGATCTAAGCTAACCACATTCAATGTGCCTTCGCAAGGTCTATCCATCTTTTGACCCAAACAATACGGTGGGAGCATACCCCGATTGCCCGGTTACTACTCAATGGACGCCTGGATAAGCATTAACAATGTAGCATACAATTCCTTTTTATCGAGGAATGAGTTCCAAATACAAACGTACTTTGATGTGCCAATGGTAACCACGTGTTTGGGCACTTTCATATTTCGTATTTCACCCCAGTGTGGGGGATAGCTGCCTAGCTGGGTTCTTTTGAATTGATTTAGGTTCCAAGGGATATATTTATGTGTTGGATAAAAGCAAAGAATGCCTTTCTTCATTTTGAATTGTGCAACTTGATAAAAGGAACTCAAAAATGCTCTAACTTTTGCCTAGATCGAATTTGGGAGTTTTGATCTAGCGAGCTTTTGATTACTTGCCTTAACTTTTGCCTAGATTGCCCTTGCGGGTTTTCAACCTAGCAGGCTCTTCTTTCTTTCTTTTTTTCTTCTTTTTTTTTTTTTCTGTGTCAAAGGATTGCTCATCAATGGCGTTGCTTCGGTGGTGTTGGAGAATGGTCCCCTGGATGTCCTCCTTTTTGCATGAGGGTTCAGTACTCTTGCATTTTGAATTGATTATCATGACTTTCAAATGATGATGGAAAACAATTTTAAGTTAAGGAAAAATTGTAAAAACCCAAGTTTATTATGACAATTTTGACACAAATGCATGACATTAATTTTCAAAAGATGCGGCCGAACCATTGAGGGTTGCCTACGTATCCCTTTGCAAGGAATCAGGCCGTGCGTAGTTCAGGACTATGTAACTTACTTTCTTTTGTTTTTTTGTTTTTTCTTGACAATAACATGAGATTACAGACTCGAAGTTGAGAACACACATGAACATGAGAACAAAAAGATGACAAACTTGAAGTACAACAAAGACTTGACTCGAATTGAAACCTTTGAAACTTCCAAAAACCCGTGGAAGGTTGGATTGCGGCATGTCCCTTGACGATTCTCCAGTCTTTGATTCAATCAAAATTTCCCCCCCGTAAGCTAGGTGGAATGGGGTGTTTGGTATGATATCTTGGCTTTTGTGGTGGACCTGGAATGGTTTTGTCATCAATGACGTCTTGGATTTTAATCCGAAGGCAGAAACAGTTGTTGGTGTAGTGGCCAGGCATTTGATGGTAAGCACAGTAAGCGTTTGGGTTATGGGATGCTGGGAGAATAGCAGGTGGAAGGGTTGGAGGAAGCGGTCGGAGAGTGCCTTTTTTCTTGAGTCTCTCGAAGACGACCGACAGTGGTATGGGGAATTGGGAGAAGGTGCGGGGTCGAGTGCGAGGACCGTTTGGTTGAGTTTTGCACTTAGGTTGAGGGTCGGCAGACCTTTTGCTTGCTCTGCAACTGTATAGCATTATGTTATCAAAGGGATATACTCCATTGCCTTTGGGATTGATCTCATTCATAAGCACGTCCTTTCTTCCTGCACTAGTTTTGAATAGGGATCCACCGTCCTCCTTTGAATGCGTTTTGGCATCATGAAATTCAGCTAAATCTTTGAACATTTCTGAAAGCTTCACAGGAGGGTGATAGATTTGTGGAGGTTCTTCGATCCTGACATTATCAGCATTTAGTCCCAGGTCCGGATTCAGGATTCCAGAGGTGAGAAGATTAATCAGCCCTCGGACAAGAGTTAGCGTTTTATCCATTTTCTGACTCATTTTCTCCATAGCCCTTTTCAGCTCAATTAGTTCTGTTTGCCCCGCCATTGAGGTGTTCGAAGGAGATTGTACAGTTTTGTGTAGGATGAACGGCCAGGTACTGACAGTAAAGCAAAAGGAAAACGAACTTAGAAAGTGCCCTTGCTGTAGTCTATTTAAAAGAATGTGTATACCATAAAAGAATGTTGTGCATGTGTCGTCGTTGTCAACTCGAGAATTTCAACAACCACGGGTAAGTCGTATCAGGCAGGTTAAATTCCACACGTTGGGAATCAGAGCCAATCTCCTTATCTTGACCATCCGAGACAAAGCAATGATGTTGTTGCTATATATATTTGAGGTTAGACCAGGCTGAAGAGAGCCGTTCGGGCACGACAAACACCGGAGGTATCTCAAACTCCATGGATTTAAGGTCTCCTAGACCATGACAACCTATGAGGGATTGCCTTAGTCCTCAGAGATTATTTTGAGGTGTATCCTTTGATTAGAATGACAAGTTTTGAGAGATATCAAGATTGATTAAGTCTTTAACATTTTTCATTCAAAGATTCCTTTGCTTTTGAAAACCGTTTGGCATAAATGACATGATACCGTATCCAAAGCGGCGTATGTGGCATGGCGCCATTAGCCTAAGTGGTGTAAGTGACTTCGCACTATAACCTGGGTGGCGTGGGTATCATGGCATTGTAGCTTTATTGTTTCTCTTAATCTCCATTGAATCATTGATTGAAATATATTGAAGACTTAATAAATTTTGATATCCCCAAAACCTCATCGTTCCAAGGACTAATTAATTTTAACAACGTGCATTATGAAAAGCACGACTCTTCATCAGTCTAGGCAATCCAAAATAAACCGCGCGAGCGAGTTTAAGAGTTCTATACGTGACACGATAGCAAAAGATGATGTGCAGGCGGGATGTGTCATATAAGATTACGGCCTTCCGAAGGTTGCCCCATTCTGCAGAATTTCCTTGAGAATGACAAATTTCAAAAGATGTCAAAACAAACTAAGTATTCGACTAGTTCCCTTTCGAAATTTCACTTTTGAACTCGGAATAACTTAGTATTGATGACGTGATACCATAACCACACAGCGCCAGTGGCATACTGCCATTAGCCAGTGGTGTAAGTGACGTGACATCACGATGTCGTTTTCTTGTTATTCCTTATTCTCCGTTGAACCTTTGATTAAGCACTAGTCGAGGACTTAGGAAGATTTTGATTTCCTTTAGTTTCACCGTTCCAAGGACTCATGTAACTTTAGACAACGTGCACATGGGCAACCTTCAACAGACCGTGCAAGCAAACTTTAAGACTCAAAACGGGCAGCATAAAGGGATGGTATGGATGCAATGCAGAAAGTAGTAACATGCAGGTTAAATTCCGACAATCCGGGTAGATCGTTGTCAGGCAGGTTAAATTCCACACGTTGGGAATCAGAGCCAATCTCCTTATCTTGATCATCCGAGGCAAAGCAATACGATTGCCAGAATACAAACGCGTTAAAGGCTAGGCTAGATCAGAGGGATCCGTTTGGGCACTGTGAACACCGGAGGTATCCCAAACTCCATGGATTTAAGGTCTCCTAGACCATGACAAGCATGAGTTTGCAAGCTTAACAGAATTGCCCCAATCCTCAGTTGTTTGATGGTGTATCCTTTATGAGGAGCATAAGACAAAAGGAAAACTTTGACAAGCCAAAATTACTTTCTTGTTGATAACTTTGGATAGATTTGAAAAACTGATCACTAGGAGTTGGGTCCTAGTGGGTTAATTTTGAAAAGTTAGTCATTAAGAGTTAGGTCTTAATAAACTAACTTAGGATTAAAATAGCCGTTGAAGCTTTTGTTATAATTTGAAAAGAAACTAATTATTGAAAATTGAGTTCCAATAATTAAATTTTAAATTTTGAAGAAAAATTAGTTATTAAGGGTAGAGCCTTAATGTACTAATTTTTAACTTGAAAAAGCTAGCCATTGAGGGTTAGATCCTTAATGTACTAATTTTTAACTTGAAAAAGCTAGCCATTGAGGGTTAGATCCTTAATGAGCTAGTTTAATTTGAAAAAAAATGATATTTTTGGCTTGATTTTGATTTTCTCTAAAACTTATAATTCCCCAGGAATTTTGATTGAAACAAACATGCATTTTCCAACATGCATGACTCTTCATTGGTTGAGACAATTCTTTTAAGCTCACGAACGGGAGGGTCATAACCTAGGAGTCAAGCAAACATGTGCGTGCAGTACAACAGCAAGTAAACACATAGGCAGGAAAACGGTAAACACGTAACTTGGATATATCATGTAATCCTAACGTGAGGGCCCTGTCCTAGATTTGGCAAAAGTTCTATGTTTTTGCTATATGCAGAAGGCCGGTTTTGATTTAGAGGGGTTCCTTAGACTAGAGCCAATAATTTGCCTCCCTATTGCCAAGTGTACTGCATGGCAACGGTCAAACGGCAGGCTGACTCATCATCGTCCAAGGTTGCCGAACATTTCGGGATGTCCTAGCACCAGCAAGCCGGGTAGGGTAACCAAAATGTAGCGGCGGGGCTTATCTAATATCGATGCACGTGCAATGCAAAAGTTTAAGCAATAAAACGAAAAAAATCCCACAAATATTTTCAAGCTTGGCTCTCAAATTAAATTATATTTTTAAGAAAAATTACACAAATAAAATAACCAAAAAGTCCCAGGCCGGGTGGTCGGGCAGAGCCCAGTTAGAATCACCACACCTTTCTTAGATAGCGCGAAGCTTATCTTTTTGACAGACTTTCAAGATGGGTTATTTTCACAAGTGTACTGATTCTTAAAAAAATATAAATTAATAAAGATCCCCAGCAGAGTCGCCACTGTGGGCTCGCCAGAGCCCGAGATGGGCCTTTTCGGAGGCCATCCCCTGTCGTGCGCTCGTTTTGAAAAATTGAAGAGTCGCCACCCGGGTTTTTGTAAAATGGTTTGTTACCCGAGAAAACCTGGAACTTGAAAATGATATTTGAATTGAAAAATAAACCAGAGATTGGATTCGGAAGCCAGGTTACGAGAGGGGAAGGTTTTATTGAGAAAAGCACCCCCCTCGCCCGATAAATCGGTCTCTACTAATATTTGTGGGATTTGAAAATCATTTTATTGCTTAACTTTTAATGCCACATAAACAGTTATATCACATAAACAATTTAAATTGCTAAGACAAGTAAGTATAAACATGGCAGGAATACGAACATTTAATCGCAGAAAATTGATAAACATCATTCTGTTCCACGCAAAAACTCTACCGCACGGCAGTTACTTGTACCGCACGGTACATGTTCTATGATTTCCAGTTTCAAAATGATGCTATTTAACATTCAATGTTCTGACAGGCAAATATACTCATGTATCAAATAAGCAATTTTTATGTCAAATCATGCTACATGACTGATGCAAATTTCATGGATCATGTATTTGCTTTAAAACAGGAAATGAATTTAAGACATAACATAAAACAACATGGTATCTTATATTAAATCAGAAGAAGAAAAGAAATTGCAAACTAAATTGTTCCCTAAAAAACCTCTACCGTACGGTAGTATTGTGTACCGTACGGTGGAAGTATAAGGGGTTCCGACTTTAATTTCTTGCATTATTTGAACCATTTTGACCCAAAGCTGGTATAAGGAACCAGTCGAGGCCATATGGTCCCCCTCAGAATATAGAAACAAAAAGTTTATACCTTTGGAATGAAAACCTTCCTTCGGAGAGTTGGGATTCAAGTGGTGGCCCTTGATATGAACTTGGATGAGCGGGGGAAGCTTTGGTACATCGTAGTGACAAGGTATGAGACTTGCCTTTGGATTTGGATTGCTTTTGAAATGGTTTTGGACTTGATTTTTGAGAGAAAAATGGAGTTTTCGGTATTTGAAAGTGAAAAGGAGTGAAAAAAATGGATTGTGAAAGAGGATGATGCTTTTGGTATTTGCAATAGGAATGAAAACAAGTATTAATTTTTCAAATCATTTTTGAACTATTTTTGATTGATAAAATTGAATTTCTCTCTTCTTTTCCAAAAAAAATGTTCTTTCTCTCTTTCTTTTTCTTCCAAAAAATGTTGTGTTATGTCTAATGGCTTGGAGGAGGTATTTATAGAGCAAAACCAGCTTGGATATGAAGCAAACGTGGCTTGCACAAAAAGAATTCGGCCTTTAACTGAAAAACTTGGTCGTCAAGCAAAAATAAGGGCGGCAACATGTACCGTACGGTACATAAACTCTACCGTACGGCACTGGGCTTCCACCGTACGGTACATCCCCACCGACTAAAGTTTAGGCGGTCAAAAACTCTACCGTGCGGTAGAAATATGTCCACCGTACGGCAGAGTTGACCACCGTACGGCACAGTTGACCGCCGTACGGTACATGTTGACAGCTTAACTGGCCAAACTTCGAAAGGCCGCCCCGGACACTCCCGAACTCGGTTTTAGGTGTTCTTTGAACCGTTGGAAAGCTCGTTAAGTCTACTTTCTAACCCAAGTGGTTTGGATAAAAATAATTTTGTACATCAAAAGATATGACAATTTTACCCTCAGGTGGTCGAAAAAGTGGTTGTTTTGGCAAAATTCTCATATTTCCCTCATTTCAAATCGGATTAAGGCTTATTATATATCGATAAAAAGGGTTTTGAATGTACTAAAAGTTGGTTTACTCCAAACATAAAAATAAGGAAGTTTGATTTATGAAAATTAGGCTGAAAGCAGACTAAACCGAAGACCGTTGGTGCCACGATGGCCAAAGCACGTACTCACTCATTCTAAGTGTCATTTGACACTCTCGTACTTAGTTATAAGGTGTTTCCTCATTCTTTTGAGTACAAAGAGCATTGTTTGAAACTTCAAGGCACGTTTTTATTATTGAAAAGCTTATCGGCCACTTGTCCACGAATTCCGAAGGTAGTGCTCCAAAAGGTTTTAGATCAATCCAAAGGTTTTAAATCATTCTTTGTTTATCATCATTGGGGACTTTAAAAGGTGTCCAGGATTTTCAAATTGGGGTGTCTACATGAAGAAAAGTGTCTCCATTGCCTCCAGTGATTCGTCCCCTGCTTCGTTAGAGGTAACACGCCATCACTTGGTCCTGACCTTCTCAACTCTTTGTAAGGCTTTTTCCTTATGAACTTGTCACCCATCCAGGCTAACTCCGAAGGTCCTCTAGTCAACCCTGAGTATGAAGCGTCATCTCAAACTCCGGAGAAGTCCAAAGTTTCTCCAATCAACCCTGACCCAACACCTGTCCA
>BPLS01019216.1:0-13616 GCA_019656275.1 Rhododendron kiyosumense
ATGTGTATAAGAGACAGAGAGAGAGAGAGAGAGAGAGAGAGAGAGAGAGAGAGAGAGAGAGAGTCTGGTTTTTAGAAAAAAGGTCCCTTGGGTTTTAGTATCAAACGGTTGTTTTGGTAGTTATTACAGTTTTTTTTGGCTAAGTTGGTAGTTATTAACAGTTGGAGATAGCTAGTGAGGCTGAGCTTTGATCGGGTACAACGGCAGTACGGCATGCAACCCCCTGTTTTTATTTCGTTCAACAAGAAAGATTGTGCCCATAATAAGAAAACAAAAAAGGAAAAAAAAAAAAGCAGAAAAATTGAAGTAAAATATAAGCAGGGAAAATTATACCAATGATCCTTGAACAGAGATGGACAGGGAGCTAGAGGGGAAGATTTGGAACCAAGAATTTGAACTCGGGGCCAATTAAGGAAGAAAATTTTGCGTAAGGGAGGTATATGATTTTTTTTTTTGGTTCTTTCAAAATTTTATACAACGTTTATGAAAAATAAAAAAATACTATAAATTTTGAGATTTTGTTGATACCCTTATCAATGACAATTGACAAACTAGCATTATGTAATAGTAACTCACCATCGGTTTTAGAAAATTTTGATGGTATGTCGCTTTGCATGAATCAATTACTTTCCGAAACTAGAGGGGGGTTTGTCATGTCGTTAACTTCAACACTTCGGAATTAATCGAGGTGTGCGACCGCGCAAGCTTGTCCGAACATTTGGTTATTATAAAGAAAATTACAAGTTATGCAACATGTTTGAAACCAACATGCTCCGAAACATTATGCCAGGCCAGTATAGCCCAATAAGCACAAAAGGGTTAAGGCCCAATAGCTCATAATCTAACCAACCAATGAAAGATATCTAACATGTGGCTCTGTTGTGTCATTCATTTTCCATCACACTCATTCCTGCCTTATCCAATACCGGCTACACTGTTTTACAGTCTCTGCTCTTCCTCTCCGCTTACTAGTCTGCCACAGCCATTTCTGGTTCTTTCCCAATTTCCCTCTCATGGCTGCCTCTACTCTCTCCCCTGCTACCCATTCTCAGGTAACTTACTCTCACGCTCCCAATTACTCCAAATCATCTTGAAAAAAATGTACTTATAGGGTGTGTTGCTAATGCCAAATCTATTGTTGTTCGTGCCAAAACTGTACAAGGCTTTTTTGTACTATAGTTTCAGCACGAACAAAAACAGTTTTGATATTATCACTTCCTCATATATGTAAGTACGTCATATAATCTTTGATCTTCTGAATATCTTGGAGATCGTTGGGTCTCATATGATTATTGGGTATTTTTACATGTATTAGGATTAGGGGTGGTTCATGAAACCACTGGGATTCATATGTGTGTGTGGTTTAAACCAGATTTCTTGGTTTGCCTGTAACAAGGAAACTTGAAGGAGTTCTAGGCAGTTCCAACAGATTATTTTTTTCTTTTGGGTAATCCGGAACCAACCTCATCAATCGCAACCTTTGGTCTTGTGCCCGCACCATAAGGCGGAATCCTTTACGCGGCTATTTTTGCGCGAGCTTTTGCTTGCCGCTTGCAGGGAGGTAGCCTACGAGATTTGGCTCTTGTGGGAGTTGAAATAAAGACTTTGTGTTTGTATTACCTCCGCCTTCCTTACCACTTGAGCTTGCCCTTTGGGTTGCGAACAACGTGTTCTGTGTCTCTTTTATCTGTGCGTGGCTTTATATCCCTTCGTCGTCATGGGATCGAAACATCCCAGCAGTTTCTCTGTATTCAACGATGCGGCTGTGTTTTTTTGCCAAGATTCTTGTTCTCAAGCAGTCGTTCTGGACACTGATTGAGAGTTTTTCTCTTAGTATTGTATATAGCTTGGTTATTCTTAGGATAGTTTGCTGAAATAGTTTTGAGAAGTAACGGTAGTCATTTCTTGGCATTCTGATGGAATGGTTCGAAACCTCCTAGCATTGCTATGAATTATTGTGGGCTAATTCATACGGGCTTAGTTTCGAGTTTAAATGAACCTTCACTAGTAAACGGTGGGATTCATCTCCCAAAGATAGTCAAGGCGCGTAATTTAGCTCGGATACGCTAAGTTATCAAACAAATTAAAAATGACAAATGATGATACACTTTGTCATGTTTTAGCAAATCAGACATCTGTATGAATATTCCAAGGTGATTACCATTGCATATGAGCCAAACACGGCCTAAATAGTTTCTTTGCATTTTTCCTTTTCCAGCTTTGTTCTGTTAAGAACGGGATTTTCTCTGCATCCAATGGCCTGATGGTAAAGCCCTCAAGGACCCATTTGCCCGGGAACAAAAAGAGCATGAAGATCACGTGCCAGGCCACCAGTATTCCGGCGGACAGAGTGCCAGACATGGAGAAGAGGAAGCTCATGAATTTGCTTCTTTTGGGCGCCATTTCGCTCCCCAGCGGCATCATGTTGGTTCCTTATGCTACCTTCTTCGCCCCACCTGGGTAAGACTTATTTATAAGCTCGTTAAGTTCCAAAATCAGACTTGGAACGATCTATTATTCGGCTCAGCTCGTTTTCAGCTTTATATGTATTGTTTTTCAAAAGGAAAAAGTTCATTTTCTTAGTTTTCTTCCCGGGGTTGTGATTTTGTATTCGGAACCTATGAAGGTCTGGAGGTGCTGGAGGTGGTACAGTGGCCAAAGATGCACTTGGAAACGATGTAATTGCAGCAGACTGGGTGAAAACTCATGGACCCGGTGACAGAACTCTTACTCAGGGGTTGAAGGTGAAGATCTCTGTTCCATAGCAAAAAAAGTTTCAGGGTTTCTATTCTTTCGGTTTACGAAAACAGTTCTTCAAACTGATTTTTCAAAACTGCAAACAAGCCGGGCGCCACTTGGGCAGTTGTACCATCTTATAGGATTTCTGATTTTTCCTGAATAGAAACTTGCTCAAATTTACCCTCTTTCATTTCAAGAAGTTGTTCCTCATGGATTTCATCACACGTAAGTGTGCATGCTCGTATATATCTATTTATATGTAGCAGATATGAAAATGACCTGATTTCGGTGTTCGAAATGCAGGGAGATCCAACCTACCTTGTGGTGGAGAATGACAGAACTCTAGCAACCTATGGGATAAATGCAGTGTGCACACATCTAGGGTGTGTTGTGCCTTGGAATACTGCCGAGAAAAAGTTCATCTGCCCATGCCATGGCTCTCAGTACAATAACCAAGGCCGTGTTGTCCGCGGCCCTGCTCCTCTTGTAAGCTCAAAACCCAGATCTCTCTCTCTCTCTCTCTCTCTCTCTCTCTCTCTCTCTCTCTCTCTCTGATGACTAACTAGTGTTCTCATCATGGAACAGTCATTGGCGCTAGCACATGCGGATATCGACGATGGGAGAGTCATCTTTGTTCCGTGGGTGGAAACAGATTTCCGAACAGGCGAAGACCCATGGTGGTCTTAAAATCCCTCGGCGAGAGTTGCAGCTTCTGTATTTACTTGTACTGAAACAGAGCTATAACCATTTGTTGAACGAGAAAGCTTCAAAAGCTGCAATTATACTGGTGTACGTATCTTTCATTCACCTCGCCAATCTTCAGGCATTTCTGCGAAAAACTAGTCCCAGTTTTCCATACAAAGCGCTGTGGAGACGCCATGCGATAGATATGAATTTTCTATAAGTAGCCACACAAAATAATGGCTCCCGTCTCAGGAAGTTGGTACTTGGTGCAACAGACGATTACACGATGAGGTGGTGTCAACCCTTTTCCATTCGCGGAATCTCAGCGTATTTTAGAGTATTGCGTTTCTCAGAAGAACTGGTAAAGATTGGAATTCATGCCAAAACAACCTAACTTGAAGAACAAACAAAGAATATCGTAAACAGTAAAGATACAGGTACAGCAGACGCTGTACAGCAGTCGCTCACAGACCACTTTTGTGCCCGTCTTGGGTTTCACAAAGATAATCAGAGCCGCTCATTTTGTTCAAAATACTTCGTTTATGGTCCCTGTAAAAAATCACCTCAATCCGATATCGGAAAAGGTGTTTACGAATCAACCAACTTTGCTCCAAAATTTAGCAGTATTTTGAACAAAATGAGCGGCTCCAATCATCTTTGCGGGACCCGAGACGGGCACAAAAATGGTTTGTGCGCAGCTGCTGTACAGTGTCTGCTGTACCTGTAGCAGCGTTCTGTACTTGGCAAAGGGGAAGGGATCGAAAGTCAAAACCCAAACATTTTTAAAAAAACAAGGTAACGTACACCAATCTCCCTTGAGGTTTCAAGCAAATACATTACGCCCCCAACCTTTCAACTTATTACACCGGCCTCCCTTGAATGGATAAATTGGTTGGAGAGTAACTTGAATACTTTTTTAAGGTCATAATTTGGAATCCACAAATTAAACGGAAGACTAATGGAGTGGATCTAACTGAGCTAAGTTATTCCAATTGAAGGGAGACCGGTGTAATAAATTAAAAAGGGTGGTTGGAGACAGAATGTATTTGTCAGAAACCTCGGGGACCTTGGAGTAAATTACCCAAAAAACAAAAGCAGCTACCTAGCCTTAAATTATAAGTAAACAAAATCAAGGTACAGGTGGATTGGTAGTACAAAACTAAAGTACAATGAGCAAAGAATAAGGGAAAATAACACTTGCAAAGGTAGTACAATGAACTGCCAACGAGTCTATGTACTTTTATTGGGTCATTCTCAATACATGTACTAGACAAGCTTATTAAGATAATCTATATGAACGCATCTCTCATATTTATAGAGATACAGCAACGGAATGTACAGAAAAGCAAAGCACGTGACTCCACGCAATCTCAGGAAGGAAGAGACTATGCAGAGATGGTAAAAGCATCATTGAGTGCAGCGTTGATGATATCCATTGCAGCAATTTGTCATTCCCGGCAGCTTGGAATGCGGTTTCATCTGCGCTGCACTCAATCATGTTTTTAGTTCTCTTCTTACAGTTTCAAAATTGGATAGCCAAATTGATCCTACAGGTCTCTTTTCGGGTATGCACATTTACGTTACCCGTGTATTCGATTCATAGAACGAGGCAGTTCCAAATGTTTGTTCGGGTATTTCAGCTGTTTTAAGAACTGAATCATGGTTTTTGCTTTCTTATCGTGGGCCGTCAACTAATTAGCATATTAAAACCTGATTGGTCCCTTGAAAATTTCAAGTTTCATCTACATTCTTTTTTAGGGCAGGTTTGAATTTGAATTTTTGGAGGGTTTCGTCAGGCAACAGGAAAAGGAGGGGGAAAGAGGGGAAGAAATTTGGATACAGTTGATTACCTCTTCCGGTCTTCCGATGCCTTTTACTACTACTCCGTAAGAATACCACAATAAATCAAGATCACCGATACAGAATTAACTAAAAATCTTGAACTAAATTACCAATGTACACCAAATTTGCCCAGATGGTGTTGTCATTGCTATACATCCACAACTCAAGGTTTTTCTCAGAGAGTATCTAGAGCAAGTACAAGGTTTGTTATTAAAGAAGTTGCTAAATACTCTCCTCTTGTCATGAAGTATAAATCAGAAAAACGCAAATAAAAAGATCCTCACTTACCAGCCAAAGGAATAGAACTATAGCGATAAGGTAGAGACGTAGATAGAAATAAAAAGCAAGAAAATGTAGCAAACAAGGAGGGTATCCCCACTAATCATTAAAGCACAAAAGTTGTGAAACAAAACATACCGCCAACACAACTTTTCTCTCAGGACTTTTGTGCACATATCCTTATTTCCAGAATGGCAATTTGCTTCTCATTGTTCTAAATAGTACATGAAAATTGTATGAGCAAAAATGAAACAAGGATGCACCTTTTAGGGCGCCATGAGTCCTTCGATTGTGTAGAAGAGAGACTCTGCCCAGTCAGCTTTGAATAGCAATGTTTGAAGTGTGTGCATCACATCGTACTCTGGATCGAGCTTTCTTTGCCATCCCTATGACCAGAACAAGACAAAAGACAGAAATTACATAACATAATCAGGGATGTCTGTTGCAGTTGAATGCCAAAAAGTACCAAAAATGGATCTTCTCAAAAATTAGTTTTTCCAGCTTTTGAGACAAAAAAGACACCATGCGGTGTTTAAGCTAAAGCAAACACTCAATCCATGGGAACAACCGTAATCAATACACCTCTACTCCAATCAAGTTGAAGATAAAAATCCAAGTGTGTAAAGGGTGAAGCTCAGAAAAGATGCAATTAGATCTAGATCATGGCATGTAAAACAAATATCTAATTTATAAGAAAGATCTTTCATCAGCTCTTCCTAGAAATACTCCTTTATCAAGATCACTCTTGGATGAAAGTGCAGCTTTCAAATGACAGCTTACTATTTATTAGCTAATTTTCTAGGATGGATACCCATCAGCATGCTTTTCCATTGGTTTCTTCATTAACTCTTATAGTTAGCTAGTCAACTGTACTGGTTCTTCCGAAGGGTGTGGACATGAGATCCTATATATTGTCAGCTATGGCTCTCAAGGACATAAATTGAAGAATGGGACCAAACTCAGAGCTGCGTGTCAGCATATGTTCTGCAGGTCTTCAAATAAAAGAAGAGCCCATATAAACATTTAGCGTGTGAAGGAGCTGACACTTAATAGGCCCTTTTTGGGGGGATAATTATGCTCTTAAGACCCAATAAACCTTGTTAGCTAAAGAAAAAAGAGAAAAACAAAAAACGAACTTCACAGACCTATGCACCATGGGAGAGAAACAAAAATAGAAATGAGGAAAAAGGATCTAAAATGCTGTCTGGGAGAATGACAAAAGTTAGTAACATACATAACTCAAAGAGAAGAAAACAAAATGACATTCCTACTAATTATAGCATAACAGATGGTTGGTGGAAGAAACTGAAACCAAGCTATCTCAACTATAAATTAGATGAGACTATATGAATCAAGTAGAACCAAAAAAGAAAATGGTAAGCAGAGAATGAGTTGCATTTATGCGACAGACAGCGGAAGGTAGCAATCACAAACAATATATGGGTAATAATAATTTTCCAGGTGGACTAGAATGCTATAAGAATTTCCAGGCAGGAAATTTTTTGAAGCAAAATTTAGCAAGTATGCTCTTTACCATAATATACTAAGCAATTCTTTTCTAACAATACCGGAACATTTCAAAAGCCAAACAATACCTCTAGGACCAACATGGTTACCATCACAGTGCAGACATCACCATCAATGTTTACTCTGTGTCGCCGAACTTGCTCAAGCATTTGTTGTATGCACTCAGCAGGCTGAAAAGAACCCCCTTCTTCGGTATCCCAGTAGCTAAAAGTTTGGTCTACCTCCTGTCAAACCAGCAGTCTCTTTTAACAAAATGACCAAATTATCACCTGGTATGAATCCAACTTGGATTGCTAATTTTTTATTAACCAGGTAACAACAAACTGGAAGGACAATAAAGCTAAAGCTGTTGCAGTGCCACACTTACATGTTAGCATGGTATCTGAAAGGGATAGTTGCACAAAAAAACAATAACAGGATAGTGTGGCATCTCAGAGAATAGGTGTGAAAAAGCACAATAACACATAAGGTAAAGCTACAAAAATTGTTCTCAGTGTCCATTGTGAAAGAAAGGAGGAGGAAAACAGTCACGCATACATAAACCCCATAAGCTGAAGAGTACAGCCTTAAGCACAAAAACACAATTAAAGAGTTATATGAAACTTATTTCGGACCGGAAGGCATACACCGGTTACAAACTCAATCTCCACGATCAGAAGTGGAGCTCACCAAGGCAATATAAAGCTTGATAAGTAATGCCTTTTGTCCTCACTCCCCCACAATTTAAATCTCTACTACATCGAATGGATTTAGCAGAAATTATTGAATCTAAACAGTCTTTGTGACTAGCACCACTTCTTATATTAGCAGCCATATAGTTATGGTCATTGGTGCATAATGTAAAGTAGATTAATCAGTGGCAAATCACTCATTTGAAGCAAATCATAAGTTTTCTTTTGGCTTAACTCTGAACCACACCTTCAGTTCACCAGACAATATAACTTCTGGAAAACCTACAACACAAGTAACTGCTACTGTGCTGCAGATAGAAGTATTCATTATGCACATGCCCAGTAGTTTTAATTCACTATGAGAACATTTGGATAAGAACTAGTTATGTATCACGAGAACAATTGTGCACAATAAGCTTACAATTGCACAAAGAAACCATAGAAAAATTGAAAGTTACCTTGATGAAAGCCTCTGGGTTTGGGCAGTTCTGTTGTTTAGACAATTTAAGTGTGCACTCTGCAGCAGTGCGACCATCTCGAAGCGCTACAGCTTTAAAGAACTCCACCAAAGTGACTTGATCCTTCCTAGAAAGTTCAGCAGTCATGCCTACATCTAGGAAAATAACATGAGGCCTTGGTTTAAATAGCTGTTTACTTGGAGCCCTATTTCGAGATGTTCTAACAAGAATATTTCCGGGATGCATGTCTGCATGAATAAAATTGTCCACCTGGAAAAGAAATCAAATCATTCAATCCAATAATTGAGCTATTTACTGGGATAAACTAATAATGATTCCGGAATCGAAAATTGTAACTGACCAGAGGAAAAAAGGAGGATAGGAACTAAGCTCTGCAGAAGAAACTGTAAGATTATGAAAGTGTTGTGTCAACTAAGCGGGGTTAGTTAGACCAATCAACTTCCCCCAGTAAATGTCATAATTCTTTCTCGTTTGTACGCAAGAAGTCAATTACTTGAATAAGGCAGGGAAAAAGTATAAATTTTGAAACTTTTCTAGCAATTTGAAAATTCAAGGATTCTTCTCATAAAACCTTGTGGTGGTACTTGCATTTTTTTTCTTAGCGTGGAAATTTCAGTCGTCATTTTTTCACAGAAAAGCTTCACATTGTCTTCAACCATTCATGTATTCACAGGATTTTGGTTAGAATTATACCATTTTAACCCTTTCACAATGGCATCACCAGAAATTAGAAGTCAATTGTAAAGTTGATATTAACAGGAGAAGGCAATTTTCCATCATAAGGAAAGCTGAAGGTAGCTGATTAAGAAAATCATAAATGATGTGTTAAACATGCATTTCTCAATTCAGTCATTAGGTTTGGGATCTCTTTATCGTTATCGATCGCTATGCTTGGGATATTTTTGACATAAGGAGTCTTCCTATAAGTCCTCAATCAAAGATTGAACCACTTAAGCGTAACTAGGGAGCGAGTATCTAGAAACTCCATCTAAATTCTCTGGCATTGCAAATCCTACACTTAATCGACCCAAAAGAATGCAAATCTGGTGAATATCACCATGAAAATTATAATCAAAGAACCAATTTTATTTGAGGAGTTCCATAAACTCCTACAAGGAATAGTAACTCAAATTCTATGCTAATTACAACCAACATTCCAGGAGGCATACATTCATGAAATCTGAGAATATAGTTCTAAATCATCACCTCAGTCTAGATCTGTACACTAAGGTCTTCTCCACTATCAAGTCTAAGTCATATTTGACCTTTTCAAAGAAAGTCAAGAGTACAAAGATGCTTGATTCAAGTAGATGTACACATAACAGCGCAAAGGTTGCGCAATGCCCCTTTCACAAATGTCTATATATGACACTTCTACTTAGAGCGTGCGCGCACACACACACGCAAAAGGAAATACACGTTAGTTAATCCGTTATCCGACAAATGAAGATATCGTAAATTTTGAACATGTAACATAACAAGAAGAAAGGAAGAGAACATCGACAGAAACATAGGAAATTATACCAGAAGCATCTTTAGAAGTGAATGAGTCCCGATGTGAGCAAGGGCACATTTGATGTGCTCTTGTCCTTTGAGCTCATCAACATAGTATAGAACATTTTCACCTTGCTCATATGTCTCCACTAAAACAGCTGGATGAACCAAGGGATACAAAGGTTTTGGGAATGAGACATCCTTCCATCTGCGGAAATTGTAAATGAAACGACTCAAATTAGCTGCTTCCCTTGCAAGATCAACTTGAGACATCATGAAAACAGCAAACTGTCGTATGCTTTCATCCAGTCTCAACCATTTCAATGTGGGCATGAACTTTGACACTTTTGCAGCCAAATTAATTAATGCGAAATCCCTTCTAATTGCTTCACCAACACCTGGATGTCTAACCTTCACAGCAACCAGCATGGGCTTAATGCGTTGGCCAGGATATTGAAATCTTAAATTAGCTCGGTGAACTTGAGCAACACTTCCGGACGCTACAGGTTCCTCTTCAAAGTTTTCAAAAATTTCATGCAACTTCCTGCCAAATGCCTTTTCAATAGTTCTTTTGGTGTGGGCATAGCTATGCGCAGGTGCTTTGGTGTGAAGTTTTGCCAGCTCAGAACATAAGTCCCTGGGGAAGAGATCTGGCCTAGTTGCGGCCCACTGACCCCATTTAATAAAAGCTGGGCCTGCCTTTTCCAATGTAAGATGGACAATGCGAAGCCATTTATTTCTGAACTCAATGCCAAGTTGATCCGCAAAAGGAGCCATAACCATGCAGGGTGAGAACAAAATTGCTAAATATATAGCTCTGAGAAACAATATCAAACACTCTACTAGTGAGTACACAACTGAAGTCAGGTAAACATGCCCATCTTGTGCATGCATGTACAAAGAATTGCCTGTTGGGAAGCATTCTGCCTCTGCCCATGTTCTTTGTGTCCAAGCTAGCTCTCCAATGACTAAGGCAAAAACACCAGGAGCTATCACTTGTGATCGGGTTAAGGCAAGGCTCACTGCACAGGCAATCCGACTTATTGGTGGTAAAACAGGCCCATTGTAAGCACATATCTGAGCAAGCCTTTTCCAGGCGATTTGAGCATGGTCTGAAATTGTTTTACTTGCTGAAAGGACTAAAAAGTTCTTAAAACTAGTACTATTCCACAAGTTCTCCTTATTTTTGAATAACAAGTATGAAGTGAGTCCTGTATTAGAAAGTCTATATTGTGAATACAATCTGCACAGGAAGTAAGGGAGCCCGACTGTAAATTTAGCCCCAGCATTGTTTATTTCCGAACAGCTGAGCTTCTGGCCTACGAGAAGTGAATGCGTAAGTCTCCTGGCATACGAAGCTGCCAAAGATCTGCAGTCAGATATCATCAATCATATCATGTACGTTAGAGAGTTTGAGAAAACCACAACCTTTGAACAAGAATGGCAAGGAAGATGTAACTTCACGGTGATGATTAAAATTTCAGCATCTATATCATCGTTTCTTTAAGAAGTACCTTAGTCATGTTACCCTGGGCTAGCATTGTGGTTGGCAAAAAGATACCAGAAACGATTTCTAAAACCCTTGATGCTGTTTTCCTGAGGCATTACTGAGAGAAATCCACAACGATACCGTTTTTTAAGACTTTTTTTTAAAGATGGGAATGGTATTTTTGGAATGTGGATTTCTACAGCCACTGATAGCGAGGTTGAGCTGAGGCTCTGGCTCGGATAGAGTAAAGTGTAAAGTGTCTGCCAATAAACATCTTAAGAAAGCATTACTGTTGCTGTTGTACTGCAGGAAATAGGCACAATGTGAATAAGATAATTGGATTGTTCAACTAATTGAAAAATTTCCTTTTAATGTTTCGGCTTATAGTTTAAGGAAATTGACCAGTTTTAGTGTATAGTATTTCATTCTATTCGTCCTTGTAAAAGGAGGACTTAACCCATCACTTCAGGGAACTGGAACTGGGACTCAACCCATCAATTACATATGATATGACACAGCTCACGAACATTAAAAACAATTTGCATGAAATTAAACCGAGCAACCTCAAGGAAATGAATACAAATATTTCTAAGATTCATTACCCATTTAAACAAACAAAGGTCGTGAGTAGCAAGTATTTCGTTACATGGAAATAGATTCCATTAGTTGTAAAATCACTTGTTCTCTTATTATGCTCTACCATTTCGTCCATTCTAAATTTCTTGACAACTGGACATTACAATTATTCTAACTATTCTTCAGGAAAAGTCGAGCTTAACTTGCAGTTTTAAGTTGGTCGGACGAAAAACCAACCTTCTTCACCTCATTTAGGAAGTAACATGTACTCTATCATGTTTTATATCTTTATTTCCAAATTGCTTTATCCAAATCCTATTTCAACGTCTCTCAAGTTTCTTAACTTAATACACGTACTAGAAGAAAAACAAAATAAAACAAAACAAAAGGTGTTATTAAGTTTCCAACATGATAACCTGACGATCATCAAGAACAAGTTTCAACTTTGATCACAGACTTCTTTCCAAATTCCACCTTAAGTTAAAAATTTCTCAATCCTTGCCATTAAACAAACATCCCAAGCCATATTTTTTCCAAAGAAATTGACTTTAAACATGTAAGAGTAAAACAAAATACAAAATACAAAAAAAAAAAACCGTAAAGTTTCCAAATTCCACCTCAAGTTAAAAACTTATCTTAGTCAAGGTGCGCGCAAACTGACTTGATCATCCGGTTATCAAAAAAAATTAAAAACTTCTCAAACCTTGCCATTAAACAACCATCCCAAGCCATCTTTTCTCCAAAGAAATTGACTCTAAACATGTAAGAGTAAAACAAAATACACTACCACCAAAAAACCCATAAAGTTTCCAAATTCCACCTCAAGTTGAAGTCAATGTGCGCGCAAGCTGGCACGAACATCCGGTTATAAAAAAAAGTTTAAAACTTCTCAGTTCTCAAACCTTGCCATTAAACAAGTATCCCAATCCATTTTCATTTCCACAGAAATTGCCCGCGACTAAAAACGAAATAGAAAATCACGTAACACAACACAAACACAAAGAGATTCGATGAAATAAAAACCACACTATCGGAGAAGTGCTAAATTCGACAAGCCAAATCCCTAGAAATGGAGACTCCAAAGTTGCTGGAGCTTAAAAAGAAGGTACCTTGACATGGCCATGGGTGAAAATCAGGGGCGACGGGCTCTACGGTGCGCAGGTGGCGTCCGAAGCTTAATTCCCGCATTTTTCTTCACAAGAGGGGGCGCGAATCATCCTTGTGAGAGTCGTTTACAAAACCAGGCCACTGTGTGTAATAATCCCTGGCCGATGCGTGGCGGGTGGCATATGTGTCAGATTCTCGGCGGCGAAATCTAGCTAGGGGAGGTCGAAATGGGGAAACGCGTGGGCAGCGTTTCGGCCGTGCACGGTGGTTCCGATGGTGTGGCCGTTGATTGTTCAACTGATTTTGGTTCCTCTTCGGCTATTACATTTCTATTGTAGCGGCTGTAGCCTGTGGAAAATGACACGCATTCGCAGTGAAGCCCAACCAATAAAAGTGAAGCCCAATCTAGCCCAGTCCATAAGTGAAGCCCAACCAATTCCAATCCATAAGTGAAGCCCAACCCAGCCCAATCCATAGTTACCATTAGATTGGGTCAAACAGCCCAGCTGCTCCCCATAAGTGGGTGTCGTTCTGAGCCCATACTGATAATCCAATTTGTTAAATCTTAATATATATATATATATATATATCAATTAGGATCCAATGAGGGATCCCTTACCAGTCTACCGTGCGGACCTCCTCTTTCCCGATCGAATTGCGACGATCCGAGCCGCTCAATGTGTTTACTAGATTGGTATTCGCGCTTTCTTTTTTGATGCAGGCGCTCCG
>BPLS01019222.1:698-13077 GCA_019656275.1 Rhododendron kiyosumense
GGTCTACACACACCACACACCTCTAATGTGTGTGGAGCCCACATGCAATGCGAGTGAGTTTGTGTAAGCGTACGTTTGTGTGTGGTTTTTAAAATTTTTGTTTTTTATGTGCGAGGTGGCTAGTGCATCAAAAATCCCTCCAATCACAGAGAGCCACCTCTAAATAATAGTGTTGAGATACGTGCGCAACGTGAGTCCTTCATTAAGGAAAAAGCTAAAACCACAAATACGCACACAAATACTTGACTTTATACACTAACATTTATTTGTGCCAAACACATTGAAGGTCTAGTGTGTGGAGATTCCCATTTGAATGCGTGTGCGTGTATTTTTACAAATATTTGTAGAAGTGTTTGTGGTCGTAAAAGAATTAATATTCGAGTACTGCTGCTAATGCTATAATTTATATCCAGCTTCACTACATGCATGCTTGCGATCGAGTTGTTTATGCAGAGGGGAGGTGAAGAAAAACATGAGAGTTGACAAAACTCTCTGATTTTTATAGACATTAAGATCAGTGACAAAACCCCATTAATTAAAGGAAGAAAATGCTATGGGAACCCCCATCCATTCACTGCTCAGCTGTACTAATATATAGAGTATATAATTAATTATGGGCCGCTTGTGGGTAGGAGTAGGACTCAGAGACCAGTAATTAATATAACCAATCTCTCTCTCTCTCTGTAAAATTTATGTTCTAAAATATTATGCAATTATTATTAATTGCAGTTTGTTCAAGAAGGTGCATATTGTAAGCACGAATAATCAATGTCCATTATGTAATGAATAATCGATGTTCATAATTATTAATCAGTATTTTTTATTAAACCGTGTAGAAGACGTCGTGTTCCGTTCGTAATATTCAATAAATCTAAATCTTTGCGCACTACGTTGATGGCTAAGATGATTATATTGAATTATCTGATCGCAACTTTAAAGGTACGTACTTACTACTATGATTGAAGGTTGGATATTACGATGGAACGAAAACAATAGATATAAGAAGATGATCAAGCAACAATGATTACAACTATGATTGATGCTATGGTGTCCCCGGTCATTTTGGGGACACCGTAATTTTTGGCATAACAGAACCCTTGCAAGCATAACAAAAATCATTACAAGTATAATAGAACCATAACATGGCATAACCAAGGCATAACCAAAAACCAATCAAGGCATAACCAAAAATCAACCAAGGCATAACCAACCAAGTTATGCCTTGTTATGGTTTTGGTTATACTTATAATGGTTTTGGTTATGCTTGTAATGAATTTGGTTATACTTATAATGATTTTGTTATGCCAAAAGTTACGGTGTCCCCAAAATGACCGGGGACACCGAAGTCATTCCCTAAAGGTAATCATTGGGAAAAAAGTTGCTCACATGCATGCACTGATCTCTCACTGCGCGCAGTTCCCTGGAACTTTACAGAACGCATGGGGTGGCATGCATCACCAGAGCAGCCAAAAGGAGCTCAGAGCTTTCCCCACTCCACCCCTTTAAAATTATTATATTCTACTCCTATGTATAAAACAACTTGATCGAACTATATTTGTACAAGGAAAAAAAAAAGTCTAAAAAGAAACAAATCGCAAAAATATGCTACTACTACTGCTATATGTCACAGCCCCACCAAAGGTGAAGGGACCTATATCTTTTTTCAAAGTACTCCTTACTTTAATAATATTTGATACCTCCTTTCAACTGTTGAAACTTGAAAACTGTCGTAATTATTATTTTATATATCAACTTCTACCTTTTAATTCCTCATACTTTACATGTTTGAAGTCTCCATCAGTTGCTTGAGGCATAACAAGTCCTCTCTCTCTCTCTCTCTCTCTCTCTCTCTCTCTCTCTCTCTCTCTCTCTCTCCTTGTTCTCTTGTTCTCATATTTTTTTTTTGGTTATGAGTTCTTGAGAGGTTTAATTTGCAATGGTGGTCAAAATTTAGTTGCTAAAACCTGACGTTAGCAAAGGGTCCTTTTTTCTCCCTTGATGACCACATGCAGCTTTCAGGATATACATGAATTAAAGATGGTTTGTTAGAGCTGGTGATAGATAGTAGTAATTAACAACCAAGGAGATACATGAGAGACGATGTTTGATTCAACTACTTATGTTTTTTATAATTAATTTGACACCATTAAAAACTTCAAACCACCAAATCCTTTGATTTTGATTGCTCGTTTTGTAGGGTTTCCTTCGCGACGCATCGACTGGATCTCGACTTGGTATGTTTTATTATTACAAAAAAAGTTCTTCACTCGATTTTGCTGTTGGATGTTGGTATATACACTGATTGCCTTTGAAATCTCCACTTTACTTATAGTCACAACTTTCACATTGACAAGGCTCATAACTAATATTGATTCATATAGGAGATTTTTCTTGATGCACGCACCCGTTAGCGTGATGCCAGTGTTATGCTAGGATCTTTGCCTTCTCGATGTACCTGTGATCGAGTTACTAGTATCTTTTTTTTGCTGATCAAAAACTTTTTCGAATTATTTAGTTGCTTCTTCTTCTTCTTTTTGATAAGTTAAAGATCCTCATGATTTATCTTATTAATTTTTCTGAAATATTCCTCAGTCGCTTGATGCATTCAATGGATAATTTTTGTTGGGATAGCCCACCCTTATGGAGCCATCACCAAGATAATGGAGAGAGCTTCATGATGCCAAACTCAAATTGCTATGTCCAAGGTGGCAATAACAAAATGTGCTTTCCAGAGGAAATCTTCCCTTCAATACATGATCATCTCCAAGAAGTTCAACCCTCATCTCTTGCTAATTCCAACTCCGAAAAAGAAAGCAGCAAAATGGTTCCACAGAAGTTAACTCCAGTAATATTGGATTCAACAACCGGCGCTCCCATGGTTTTCTCAGAATGTCAAGACCGGTGGAGTTTCGGTTCCATTAGCGCTGTTTCATCCTCGGATAATTCTGTGAGTAAAGAGTTGGATAATAAGCCTAAACCTATCAAGAGAAGATATGACCAAATCCAGCAAGAATTTGGTGCAAATAGTTGTTTGGATTCTTCGACTTCAGAAGGGGGTTTCCACCTCATTTCTACAGAGATCAATCCACCGAAAAGAAAGAAAAAAACGCATCCAAGTTCTTCGAACATCAGTTTTCATCACCCAAGTCCATCTGCATCATCCGTTGGGCAACCGGATTCAGAGGCCATTGCAACGATGAAGGAGATGATTTACAGGGTGGCGGCGTTCAGGCCGGTGAATTTGGGGCTGGAGGAGGTGGCAGAAAAGCCCAAGAGGAAGAATGTGAAAATATCAAGTGATCCACAAACCATGGCTGCAAGGCAGAGGAGGGAGAGAGTAAGCGAGAGAATTAGGATCCTGCAGAGGTTGGTTCCAGGTGGGAGTAAGATGGACACTGCATCAATGCTTGATGAGGCTGCGAATTATCTCAAGTTCCTTAGGTCACAGGTTGAGGCACTGGAAACCCTAGGTGGCCACCACAAGCTTGACTTGGTGAATTTTTCCACTCCGAATCTTCCCATGCAAACCCTTTTTCCACTCCAGACTACTCCTCGGGGGCATCCAAATATTTGAAAATTTTCTTCGACCCAAAAGCTATTGTATTTTGGATCAAGAATTTTTTTGGAGGTGTTTGTAAAAGGAAATTAAAGAAAATTTGAGCGGTTATTATTCATAAATTCATGTGGGTTCTCGCAAATTTTTTTTTTCTGTATATAACTCCAGTCTCCAATATCCGGGTCTGTTTACGCAAAAATTGGACTAATCCGGGGACCAATTCCGCTAGCTATTGCGAGAATTTTAATTAAAGTCAGAGCAAAATTTTGTATGGACTGACTCAAAATAAATTGATATAGCATTTGAGATATTTTAAACCTGAAACCGTAAGAAAGAGCAAACTTCTGAGTCACATTTCTTGTCCAACCTTGGGGTTTACTTATTGTTTTGCTTTACTAATCTCTCCAGAAATCCCCCATCCAAACACATCCTAAAAAGTTCCCAAACCTAGAATCACAATCATAGCCATCTTGATTAATTAGTTAGCAATAATCATGGCCCAAAACCCGTTTATTGCCTAAAAATCCATCATAATGGTATCAATAAGTCTAGGTACACTACATCCAACCACTACACCATCCACTACATTCTTTATAGGGCCCACCCAGAGTCCCAAAAAAATATAGAAAAATGTCCATAAATTTTAAAATAATATATTATGGGGCCCTGTAAAAAATTAACTCCAACAAATATCGGTAAGTATTATTTCTAGATTCGTATGGGCGAAACTGTGCAGTTAAACAGTTTATTCTCTACAAATCAAGAAATAATACTTATCGATATCCGTTGGAACTGATTTTTTACAGGGCTCCATAATATATTATTTTAAAATTTATAGACATTTTTCTGTATTTTTTTGGGACCCGGAATGAGTCCTACAAAGAATATAGTTGATGATGTAGTGGTTGAATGGTAGTGTATGTAGCATGTCATGTAGCATCTCTCTACTGGTATATATGCCATCATAACATCCATCATTAGATCTTCGATCTCTGATTGCATCTCCCCATCATCATGACGCCCACTATCAATTAAAGACACTTCCACTCCCGTTTTTGCTGCCTCCCCTATTTCTTTCTGCTCATGAACATCTGTAAGAGTGCAAATAGAAATACTCAGGGTGGAGATAGCTACTCTTTAACCCTTTTTCATACGAAAAGCACTAACGATTAACTTATGCACCACAATTTTTTGATTTTGTCTTTATTTTTATTTTTTTTTGCGTTTGTTAATTTTATGCCACACTTTTATGTAATATAGGTGAGTAAGAATGAGAGGAACCAGAAAAGTAAAAAATTACGAGTTTTACACAAGTATTTTGTGAAATATCTAAGAAAATGTCTAAAACTTGACTTTTTTTTTTTGATCGGCAAAAGATGAATTTTATTAAAATGGGAAAAAGGGAAAGGGATCCAATAAAAAGTTGGACAATACACCATAAGGGCAAAGCCCATAACACCAAGGTCTGCTAGGGTCTGCAGGAGATAATACAATAAAGTTCAACCCATTACCCAAATTAAACAAAGAAGCCCAACTCCCAAATCTAGCCCAAAACCTGACTTTTCGAGCTTTTATTTGGATATTTCTCAAAATACTTGTGTAAAAGTCACAATTTTTTATTTTTCGGTCTCTCTCATCCTTACTCACCCGTATTACATACAATAAAAATTTATCGTAAAACTAAAAAATGCAAAAAAAAATTGAATAAAGACAAAAATCAAGAAATTATTCTATATAAGTTAATCACTGACAGTCATTATTATGACACTTAAGAGTCAAGACCAAGGACTAGAAAGTCATTCTAGACGGTGATATGATTTTGGTTGGAGACGAATGTTTGACATGTGAGTTTTTACGGGTGCGGACAGCGGAGTAGGTGCACTTCGTGATAGCACTCGTCAAACATCAAAATACAATTAACCGCGTGATTTATTCATAATTCATTACTACTACAGTAACATCGGTTTGATTGAAATATTGTGACTGATATACTCTCTCTATCCCAATTTGTTTGTCCCCTTTTTGACTTGTGCATATCCCAAATTGACTGTCTAATTTCAAAATTAATGGATCAGATTGTGTAAATTTTCAAATTAATAGATAAGATTTGATTTTTTTAATAAGTTGAAAATCTGAAATTGAACAAACAAATCGGGACAGAGGAAGAATAATGCTTTTCCATTGTCTCGTACTATTAATTAGGACTGGAACGAAAAGGTAGTTTTGATTGGATCAAACTATCAAATTAAGAGGTTTCAATGTTGTTGGGATTGTTTGCTATATTTAGAGATTCTGTTGTGAAAAAAAGCTTGATAGGCCTTGGCATTACCTATTTGGTCTATCCGTTCATGTTTGGAAGTTCATTTCAGATACATGATCAAAGTATCCAATGTGTTCCTTTTTTTTTTTTTTTTTTTTATGGTAAGAGGTTTCTGGCCCATCTTATGTATATCTCATCCAATTCTCTTTCTAATCCGGGTCGAAGGTAGGTCATCCATGCTGAGACTAGAGATCGAATTCATAAGAAATTACTTTCTACTGGTTTGACCCTAAAAAATTGAATACTAATCAATTGCGTGAAAAATAAATTTACCAACCAACGGACGAATTCGTGGAGCTAGGTACAAGTCATTGGTATAGCCACAAGACCCAATGCCCAGGGGCGGAGGTAAAGAGAGCTAGGTGGAGTGTGCATGGCAAGTGCCACTCCAGCTTTAAAAAAGAAAAAAAAAAGTTCATTTTTTTTTAATCGACGACCAGCATTTTTACAAAAACCAAGATTTCTCTTGGGCACTTTGCGTATATACATTGAAAGCGAAATTGCTTTGAAATTAGATTAACTGATTTTTCATTTAAGAGACAAGTTATTCTTTCACAACACATCAACTTTAATTCAAAAAATAAATAATTATTTTAGTTAGTAGAACACACCCTCAATCTTAGATTTTATTTCGAGATTTAAAAGAACTTCAGTTCCGTTTTGGTAGACCATAAGAAGACAAAAGATACACCAGTGAATATTGATAATCCTTAAAACACTGTTGGAGATGTGCATACAAATAATTAAAGGACTATAGCTAGACTTCAAACAGTGGTTGCACTAGCTATGATCACGTTTCACATAAACTTGTCGATAAGGGTATCTGCATTAAGGTCGCCTCACCCCTTGTGCCGCTAGACTAGCGAGGGAAAATAGACAAAACTCAGGGCATCAGCCTAACTATTGATTGGATCAAACTAATTTTTGCTACAGTCACTAGAAGAGAGGCACTATTCATTGGTTATCTAATATTTTATTGTTTTTTACACCTAATCTATTCAAAACATTAATACATCTCTCTCGGGTAGCATTATTTTTTATTATTTTCATGTACTTTAAGTAGAGGGAAAATATTTAATTGAAAAGAGAGTGAGAGTAGAGAGTGTAATGCAATAGACATTTTAAAAGTGGATAGCTAAAGTAATAAAGTGACATTTTAAGGTGTAATTGGGTCCAAAACGTAAAAAGGCCGGTGCGAATGCTATAACCAACTAAGTACTTACGAGCGCCCCGGATGGATGCAATGCTTTGTTAACCATATATGTCGCCTTCTTTACGTACATTCATACATAAATAAATTTATAAAAAGATGATCAATCTTTATAAATGCATAATTTGTACGTGCATATATTTCCTATTATTGGTCTATTTGTGAAGTGTTTTTGACGAGGTTATGTTTTCATTTAGCAATGTTGCAGGCCAAGAAATGCGATGGCCTACGGCATAGAAAATAATGGATGAAAAGGTAAAACGTATTTACTTTGATTTCAATTATTGGAATGTAGTCCAATCTACAAATTAATTCAACAGAAATTGGACCCATCCTACATTGAATGATTTCTCTCTCTTCTGAGAGTTTAGTTTCATCTTTGGATGAATATTTGTCAATCGGCAGATCAGGTTCTTGTAGAGACGATGTTGCTTTACAATGATATCTGTGCCAACAGTGATCGTACCCTACACGATGTTTTTGGTATGACAACTAATGGAGGCTTGTCAGATCTATAGTTTTTTGAAAAGTTCATTGGTGCATTCATACTTGGTTGAAGTCCATCTCTGGGTATTTATTGTCTTTTATCTTGGCTAATACTTCTTCTCTTTTGAGATTGGTGATTTTAGGTGTGAATATACAGTAGATCGCGAGTGCCGTTGTTTGTGTCAGGCTCAACGTCTAAGTCGGGGTAAAAGACATGCGGCTTGTTCGTTTGGGATACTCAAAACCCCTGTGCACGATTTTCAATAAATTTTCTCTATCAATCTCTCCCCACTCGTTACACTTTAAAACCTCTCTCAAAATCCAAACCGAACAAGTTCCGACTGCTTTGTGTTTTTCTTGTTTACAATAATTAGATGATTAGTTTGGCTTTGTTCAAAATTATTGTAATGAACTCTGTTATGTAATTGCAGTTGGGCTATTATACTACTAATTACATAATCTTCTCCATTTTGGAAAAAAAATAAAATTGAATGACTTGATTATTATTCAATCAAATTCTATATTTTAATTTGGCTCCTAAGTAAAATATTGGATTAATGATTTTTTCGAACGTTTCAATAATTAGCATCAAAGACAAAACTTTAGCAGTTCTCCTAAAGGGCAAATATCATTTATCATTAACTAGATCCATGGCACCTAATTAACCATATACACCTAATCCTTATAGACTCTCAAAATGCATTTAACAGTCATTGACTACAGCCAAATTCTTTTAGCTATATATAAAAGGAGGAAAAACTACAATGTTACATGCTTGAAGTGAAACGATGAATCGAATTTTCCTCCAGTTGGTCATCATAGCATTTCTCTTCGTTTCTGGTATATTTTCTTCCCAACAACAACTAAGGTTCTAGGCGAACCAGGTTCAAATGCACATCATCAGCGATATCCCGAATGATCAGCCATTACCATTACAACTTCATTGCCGATCAAAAGATAACGACTTAGGATTGCATTCACTCAGAAAAGGCGAGGATTTCGCTTGGCATTTTGGATACAGTATCATTTCACATACTCTCTTCTTCTGTCATTTCTACTGGGGATCGATCCAAATTCCAAGTTTTTGACGTGTTCAATAAAAATTCCATGGCCGAGTGCCTACCTCCAACTTCTAGATATTATATTACTCATGCTATTGGTTGGTAAAACCTGATGGTTTCTATAAAAGTAACAATAACACAAATTGGAAGAAAATATATGACTGGGCTTGAGTACTCTTAGCTAGCTAGTTTTGTAAAAGTTTGATGTGATTTGGGTCCAAATCTCTATCTATTAATAAGCATGTCAAATGGTACGTAGCAGTTGCGCTCTATATGCAAATTGCTTAATTCCTATATGGTTTCATTTGGATTAATTATTCATGTTAGTTTTGTGTTGTGTATGACTTTATTTGTTTCTTCTGATCGATCTTTCGTTATCATAGTCATCCTTCACGATTGGTGGCAGTTGGGTCCTCTGGATCGAGTTGAATATCGTAGGCATGCATAATATCTCGCTGATTGAGTCAAGTATGTCACTCAAAGATTAATGTTGTAGTTTAATTAATGAAAACCTCCGGCCAACAACGTTGCAGGCTACAAAGAAACATGAAAAAGTGAAATTTGACAAAAGAGATAAAAGTGGTAACAGCCACCCCGTTTAAGGAAGAGATCGATAGATCCTCGCATCGCCATAGCTGCAGGGCCGGCTCAAGACTTTAGGGGGCCGAAAACACGTTTCGAAAATGAGGCATTTATGCATTTTTCTACTCCTTCCGTTCTAATTTGTTTGTCCAATTTTTGACTTTTACTTGTCTCAAAATGTTTATCCATTTTAGAAGACCAAGGGACCAAAAGTTAGAAAATTCCCTTTTTGTCCCTTACCATTTGAACTAGAGTAATTTTTTTCAAAAAGTTTGGAGGGCAACTTTAGGAAAGTTGATCATTTATTGGTGCAATGATTGTGTTCTCTTAAAAAGTTGTATTTTCCAAATTGGACAAACAAATTAAGACGGAGGGAGTAGTATTAAAAGAAATCAAAACAGCAAATTCGAAACAAATAAAGAATATGTATTTTGCTATGGAATACGCCTTATTTTCTTTCCTTTTTTTAATACCTCAGTGTTTCTAATGAGTAATTCAACAATTTGGGTCTATTTTAATTGTGGCTCCTGAATTTCAATTGGGCCAATTTTGTGTAAAGGAGGCTAGTGTAATTTTTTTTTATATATAGGGGTCCTACAAATTTGAGGCTCTCGTTTTTAATTTTTTTCGGAGGCCGGAAGCGCAGGCTTCCCCAACCGTGGCTATAAGCCGGCTCAGCATAGCTGCCACTCTATGAGCCGCCTTGTTATCGATCTGATCGGTGAAACCAACTGAACGATACACCTCCCTTCTGAGCGAATTCCCGAATATCCAGAACTAGTAAATTCACATGCAGGTTGAACAAGCTCAGATACGGATTGCCTTCTTGTTAGATTCAAAATACATGACCATTTTATTTTCAATTGATCGAAAATTAATTAAATTATTTTCGTAAAACGTTCGTATCGCTCTCATTTCAATTCCCAGCTCTCAATTGGACTAGCTTCCTGTGGATATAGTGCCTTCCATTCCCAGCTTTCTTACCACAGGTCGCTAGCACCCTAGCGAATTATGTACAAGAACGTCGCACGATCCGAAATATGGTGTACCAACCTTCCAAAACAAAGGATTTAGCCCCGCGCTTTGGGCGAATGCTGATGATGAAATGGTTTTTCCAAAGCTTTGATGAAGTGTGGATACTCTATGAACAATGTGAAACACTTACGCAAAGAAGAAATACCTTAGAATTAGGGATTTGATTACCGGCCAAACGAAATGCAGAACGTGTTTTAGACTTGGTGGCTTCGACGATTTTTGTAGTTGTCTTATTTCTACACAGTTTTAATGAATAGAGCGCAAATATTTTTATGGTTGGATTCCACCATCTTTTAGTAATTTAAAAACATTATCTATTGATATATAATGGGTGTTGATCTAATTTAAAATGATAAACATACACACGTTTTACCGGAATAAATCTTATTTTGACCAATCGAAGGTAAAATAGTCACTTCTTTTGATGTACAAATTAAATAATTTTTTTATCCAAACTATTTGGGTTATAAATTAAATTGGACAAACTTTCTAACGGCTCAAACCACGTGTAAATTGGAGTTCGGGAGTGTCTGAGGCAAGTCTTCAAAGTTTGACATGTACGTTATGCATTATTAATGCGCCTTAGGAGCAATCTCATGCGCTTACATGTTATGCATTATTAATGCGCCTTAGGAGCAATCTCATGCGCCCAGGCGCATTTCAATGCTCCTCGGGCGCAACTTGAACACTGCACAACAAGTCTGACTTTGTGAACTAGCCCTAGACGCTCCCGAACTCCGATTTACGCGTGGTTTGAACCGTTAGAAAACTTGTTCAGTCTATTTTCCTACTGAATTGAATTTGATGAAAAATACTTTCTACATCAAAATACATGACCATTTTACCCTCAATTGGTCAAAAATTAAATTATTTCCGTAAAACGTTCGTATCGCTCTCATTTCAATTCCCAGCTCTCAATTGAAATGGTTCATGTGGATATAGAGCCTTCAATTCCTGGCTCTCTTACCCCAGGTCGCTAGCACCCTAGCGAATTATGTACAAGAAAGCACGTTCCGAGATATGGTGTATCAACCTTCCAAAACAAAGGATTTAGCCCCGCGCTTTGTGCGAATGCCAATGATGAAATGATTTTTTCTAAGCTTTGATGAAGTGTGGATACTCTATGTGAAACACTTATTTTACTTGGGTTATGAAGTAAATTGGACAAGCTTTCTAACGGCTCAAACCATGTGCAAATTGAAGTTCAGGAGTATCTGGGGCAAGTCTTCAAAGTTTGATATGTTATGCATTATTAATGCGCGTCAGGAGCAATCTTATGCACCCAGGCGCATTGCAATGCTCCTCGGGCGCAACTTGAACACTGCACAACAAGTCCGACTTTGCGAACTTGCCCCAGACACTCCTGAACTTCAATTTACGTGTAGTTTGAACCGTTAGAAAACTTGTCCAATCTATTTTCCTATCGAATTAGTTTCGATGAAAAATACTTTCTACATCAAAATACATGACCATTTTACCCTCAATTGGTCAAAATTAAAATTAAATTATTTATATAAAACGTTCGTATCGCTCTCATTTCAATTCCCAGCTCTCTTACCACAAGTCGCTAGCACCCTAGCGAATTTTGTACAAAAACACACGTTCCGAAATATGGTGTACCAACCTTCCAAAACAAAGGATTTAGCAAATTATAGCTATCCGATGTTTTTCCTACTTATTTCCTTATAGTATTATCCTTAGGAAAACAAAATGAAATGTACCCAACCAAAAAATAAAAGTGATAATCAATAGACGTGGGACAAGTTTTAATACTCGTTACAGGCGAGGAGGCAAAGAAAGGGTTCAGACACCGGAGAGCACCCAATGTGAAAAACCTCTGTGAGAAATGCTAGTTTGATCAATAAGTCTACGCCCACACACTGGGGCTTACAATTAAAGCGAACTCGATGTTTTCCCTATAGACACCGGGGGCCGTAGACTTATTGTAGTTGGTTTGATCCAGTTATGGCTGCAATGCGATTTCACCTCTTGCTACAAATGGATGGACTATTTTCAAAAGCATACTTTTTTTGTCCATTTGTTTCCCCAGAAACGTGGTAAAATCGCTGGCACCATGGTCAAGGTATCGTACTATTTTTTTCAATGGATGATTTACGCACGACAAGTTA
>BPLS01019237.1:0-13357 GCA_019656275.1 Rhododendron kiyosumense
CGCCCCCCCCCCCCCCCCCCCAACTTAGGGTTTGCTAGTCCCTAGCAAACAAAATAAAAAGAACTTGAAAACAAGCTACTATGCAATCTTTCCGAATTTCACCACTTAGAACATGCTCCATCATTATCGACTAGCAAGAGTTCAATCATTCCGGCTTTTTATTTCATTTCTACAACTCACAATTTCAGCTTCCAATTACACAGGCTAAGTAACAAGCAAGTCTAAGAGCAAGCTAAAAAGTTTGTGTCCTCGAACAATGGGAGGATACGGGACACAAAACTTGTGAATTCAGACTTAAACCATATCCACCGAAGAAGTGCTTGATAAACAGGCAATAGTGAACAAGAACTACTATTCCTTAAGAAACTACAGCACTTATTCAACAGAATTAAACACAAGCAGATGAAATTTGGATAGCGAAAAGAAAGCATGCCATTAACTAATTATGCAACCATCAGACAGTCAATCAAAAAGGACTCCAAGCGCACAAAAGATCAAGTAAGGTCTTTTAAAGCTTATAATGACCGTGGTTTCAAAGAACAAGTTAGCAAAAATAGGCGACGGTCTATTTCTAGCTTGGTTAACTACCCGAGTGACCGCCGCCAACATATGAAATAAACCAAGTCCAGGCCAAACCGGCCAAACCAATTAACCAACTAACAATGTACCAAACTAAGCTATGAAATGAAATGACATGAAAAATAAAGTGAAGGATAGAGTAGTTGGCATGTCAACCAACCAAGACCCCGACCAAGTAAGGGGAATTTCTAAAACCACCGACTCTCTGCATCAGACCACATCATCCAATCAACAAATCATCCTATCAATCAACCAACTCCTCACTCTCATACCCAGCGAAATCATCACTCACTTCCCCCTCATCAACTGATCCTGGCTCATACTGCACCCTAAATTGTTGCTCCAATACTGTGGTTTGCCATGCTAACTCTTTTCCTTGCCTTTCTTGCTCTCTCATGATCTTCCCCCTCTTTTTCTTTTCCTTCCTTTGACTGTTGATTATTGAAACCCCTTGACAGAACAGCTTTTTGATCCAAGACCCTTGTTTTTCTTTCCTCGAAGGCATCGTAGTCAGATAATCCCCCCTTTTTGCTTGTTTCCCCTTGGCTGTGAAAATTTGGGATGAACTCTTCACATCGAAAGTATCATCAATGGTTCCCGGAGAAAGTTCCTCCAATTTCTCATATGCTGCCCCCCTAACTCCTTTTTCCTTGCACAAAACAGTAATCATACAAGGAAATGGCATACTAGCAGTAATCAACGTATTGGCCCTAAAATCACGCAGCTGAGTAAAGATGAACATGGCCCAATCAACTACAAACTCACTAGCAGCAAATGCAAACAAAATCTCTCCATCCTTCCTTGTTGGTCTACTTTCCGAGCCTCGGGGAAACAGATTGTAATGAATTACTTTGTTCAAAAACCTAAAACTTCCTTTAAAATTTCCGGGCACATGAGGTAATGAAGCCAAAGAGGGGTCACTATACAAAATCTCATTCACAACTTGCAAATCAATCATCTCATCCTTCCTAGGGTAATTCACAGATTCGGGAGGGGGCCTTTGAATTTTCAAATATCTAGCAATATCATTTGGTGTAATCATAATATCAACTCCCCCAACCCTCGAAACAATTCCAACATCCGGATTATTTTCCCAATCACCCTCAAGAATAACCATAAACTTGTAAAACTCAATAACAACATTCTTATCATATCCAAGCAATTTTTCGGTCCAGAAATTCAAACATTTTTGCTGAATGTACCGAAGCCCTATATGACCCTCCGGCAATGCCTTTGCAGCCACTTGCCTCTCATTCTTGAACTTTCTGCCCTCAAAACTGTTCCCCAATTCAGCCTCTTATCCATTGGAACTGAGCCGGAGTCCGTCTCCTCTGCTTAGCCCGAGAACCACTAGCCTCCTCGGGCTGAATTTCTTCCTCACTCTCTGCCATAAATTCATCCTCTTCTTTGATTTCAGGTTGAGAGGGGCCTGATCGATGCGTGGTTTGCTTAATTCTCGGCATTGGGCAAAAAGGGGTTTTTTTTTTGTTTTAAATGGGAATTTTCGGATTTTTGGGTAGGTTTTTTTTTTGGGCTGATTTGTGGTGGAAAATTGGAATGTTGGGTAAAATATAAGGTGGGGAATGGATTTTTGGGTAAAAAACAAGGAAAATTTTCGGAATTTTTGGTGGAATATGAAGATTTTCGGATTTAAGAGAGGGGAAATGGGTTTACCTTGATTTTTTTGCTTGAAACTTGAAATTGGTGGAGGATACTTGAAGATTCTTGAAGGGAGTGAAGGATTTGGTGGTTTTGTGGGGAATGGTGGAAGATTTGGGGGTGGATTGAAGGGTTGAAGTTAGGGTTTTTGGTTTTTTTTACTGGAGGAAAGGAAGGGAACAGTTGGGTTCTGAAGGTTTGGGAATTTTGTCTTGGTTTCTGACGAGGCCTGGACTGATTTGTGCTGTTATCCCACTCGGCATCGATGTAATGCCATTTAATCCATCGATGGCGAAGCTGTTAGCAGCCAAGTGAGGTAAGCTGCTCGGCAGCGATGTCATCCAATTTCTTCCATCGATGCCGCTGTCCTTAACGCCTAGGGTGATAGCCACCTCGGCATCGATGTAAACTTTTGTACTCCATCGATGCCGACACCCATAACTCAAAATTTTGCTTTGCTTCAATTTGGTCCCCAGAACTTCCAACAATTCGTCCAACCTCCCCAAAACACCTTTATAACAATGAATACTCACCAAAACAACCCTCCAAACACCGGTTTCCTAAGTTAAGCAAGGAATGGAGAAAATGACAGGATACAAAATAGGATAAAGTGACTCATTTGTGGTTTGATCATGCAAAGAATGCCTTGTATCCTTTCCTAAGTGCGCTTTGGATTCCAAAATAATTGAAAATCGACATTTAAACACAACTAGTCATGGACATGCAATTATTCACCTAACTACAAGCATTTTATTAGAAAAGTGGGGATATGGAACAAAGCTTGCTCAAAAACTTGCTCAAAACTTAACCCATTCAATTTTCAACTAAGCATGCAAATCAAGAAGCACGAAAATTCTTAGGATTGCTACGAACTCTTGCCAACTAAAAATGATTGAGCATGCAACAAGTTATGAACAAAACTAAAAACCATGACAAAAGGAAAGATTTGCAAGTAAAAACCTTTTATTTATTTTTGAAATTTTTGAATTTTCTCATTTTTTTGGATTTTTATAATTTCTAAATTTTTGAAATTTTCAAATTTAACACAAAACACAACAATGCAACTAGAATGCAACACAAAAAGCACAAAAAGCAAACAAACAGCACATAAGCTAACCCCTCCCCCCAACTTAAAGCGATGCTATGCCCTCATAGCATTAAGAACAAATCTAAGAGAAGAAAGTGTGCGAATGTACTGTCCAAGGGGAATGTCAACCCCTAAATACCTCGACCAAGTTGGAGGATTTTATGCCAATGTTTTGCTCCAGCCAGATTAGATGCTTCCAAGGGTCACTCCTTCGGTTCTACCAACTCGGAACCATAGCTAGTCACACAGGGCCATATCCAAAGCTTTATCGAACTAACAACCGCGGCGCCTAGCTGCACCCATGCTTAGGGCTTCTGAATGCCTCACTCACTCCGGCTTTAGACCTAATCCACCAAGGCTGGTGTGGTAGCACATAAACCCTGCAGAAGACTTAAGAGAACGACCTTCCACAAAACAATTGACAATAGAGCCACCGGCCCGTGTTATCCGGCTTCAAACCAAACATAGATAAAAAGACAGAAAATAAAAGGACATAAAGAACATGCAAGGAACAAATCAAAACATGCAAAACAGAATGAAATGCACCACCCGATCATCACGCGATCACACGAGTCATACTTTTCTTCCCATTTCTTACCGGGGGGGTAAGTAATGGGTGGCTATACTAGACTGTTGAACATGTGTTATACTAGCGCCCGTAATAAAATCTATCGCTCGACCTCGCCAAACAATTAAGGTCAGCGTCCCCTAGGATAAAAAACAAGCAAAGACAAGATACAACCTAGCGTGCACTCCAGGCAATATCAAACCTCACTCACAGACCTAAGTTGCCTCCGATTAGGGGCAATCGCGGAGTGCATGGATCATTAACGATAAACTATTAACAAGAAAAGCTACTGAAAGCCCTTGTTACACTAGCACATTGGTGATATCTTTTCATGTGATTTATCTCCAAGATTTTATTCGATGCAAACTAAACAAAACATGCTGAGCTAAACAAAATAAAGGAAAACAAGAAAGAAAAACAAGTATGTACAATATATACAAATTTAATATCAGAACTCGGAGCGTCAAAGTCACAGCTAGACTCCGCCAAACAATTAAGTTCAGCGTCCACTAAGATCATAACCAGGCAAGCAACAAGATAGAGCCAAGTGCGTTAGCACGGGAATATCAAGGTCTAACCTAAGGATCCCTATCGCCCCCATTGGGGCTAATCTGGAAGGCGTGAGTGGTTTACTGTGAATTACTCCTATCAGAAAAGCTAATTAAAGCCCTATGTCACTAATATTAAATGGTTTGCCCTTCGAACCGGAGCTGGGCACACAATCCTTCTTTTAGTAGCGGCGTGCGGAGCTACATATACCCAAGTCAATGGTGGGTACCCCCTACCCGGGGGCCGGGTCCGATAAACAGTTAAGTTTAGCGGTTACGCTTTCGCTCCCTGTGCAATTTAAATTAAAACCAACTATCGAACAGGGTCATTCGAGTACACAGGATCGACCAAAACTTCATCGGGCTCTCCAATTTCAAAGCCCCCAAGAAAAGGCTTAAGCCTTTGACCATTCACTTTAAAAGAAGATCCATTATTCATGTTCACTACTTCTATTGCACCATGAGGAAATACAGTTTTAACCACATAAGGACCGGCCCATCGGGACCGCAATTTACCGGGGTGAAGATGCAAACGAGAGTTATACAACAATACTTTTTGGCCCGGTTCAAAGTTTCTAATCACAATTCTTTTATCATGCCTTTCCTTGATTTTAGACTTACAAGCACTTGAATGATCGTAAGCATCATACCTCATTTCCTCAAGTTCCGTCAATTGAAGCTTCCGATGAGCACCAGCAAGAGGTAAATTGAAGTTGAGCTTCTTGATTGCCCAATAAGCCTTGTGTTCAAGTTCCACCGGTAAATGGCAAGCTTTCCCATAGACGAGTCGATAAGGAGACATTCCCAAAATTGTCTTGTAAGCAGTACGATAAGCCCATAAAGCATCAACCAAGCGAGTTGACCAATCCTTGTGGTTGGGATTAACCGTCTTCTCCAAGATGTTCTTGATTTCTCGATTTGCGAGCTCCGCTTGACCGTTTGTTTGAGGATGATAAGACGTTGAAACCTTTTGAATGATAAAGTACTTCCTCATCAAAGCGGCAATGGCCCGGTTGCAAAAGTGAGACCCTTGATCACTGATTATAGCCCTTGGCATCCCAAACCTCGATAAAATGATGTCCCTCAAAAATTCAACCACCACAGAGTGATCATTTGTGCGCGTAGGAATTACCTCAACCCATTTCGATATATAGTCAACCGCCAACAAAATGTAGAGGTAACCGAAGGACGAAGGAAAAGGACCCATGAAATCAATTCCCCAACAATCGACGATTTCAATGATAATGATGGGAGTAAGAGGCATCTCATTCCATTGAGTAACACATCCCAAGAGTTGACAACGAGCGCAACCCCGGCAAAAGGCATACGTGTCCTTGTACAAGTGCGGCCAGTAAAATCCACATTGCAAGATCTTGGCAGCGGTCTTCTTAAAAGAGAAATGTCCCCCACAAGCCTCCGTGTGACATAATTTAATCACGCTTTGTTGCTCGGAATCAGGAACACAATGGCGAACAAGTTGGTTCGCGCAATATTTGAAAAGGTATGGATCATCAAAGGAGAACCTCTTCACCTCGGTTAGAAAACGGCGCTTTTCTTGAGCATTCCAATGAGCTGGAGTCAAACCCATCACTAAATAGTTTACGATGTCCGCGTACCATGGGGTTGAAGAGATACCAAATACTTGCTCATCGGGAAAGGAATCTCCAATAGGAATATGAGCAGTGTGGTCTTCGAACTCTAAGCGCGATAAGTGATCCGCCACCATATTTTCTACATCTTTCTTGTCCTTGATTGTAATATCAAATTCTTGCAAAAGAAGAATCCATCGAATCAATCGTGCCTTGGCATCCGGTTTTGTGAAAAGATATTTGAGCGCAGAATGATCAGTATAGACAATGATTGGAGCCCCCACTAAGTAGGACCGAAACTTTTCCAAAGCAAAGACAATAGCTAGCAACTCCTTTTCTGTAGTTGAGTAGTTCATTTGAGCATCATTCAACGTTTTGCTAGCATAGTAAATCACATAAGTCTCTTTCTCTTTCCTTTGCCCCAAAACAGCTCCGACCGCGTAGTCACTTGCGTCACACATAAGCTCAAATGGTAATTCCCAATCCGGAGATCGCACGATAGGTGGTGAAATAAGACTGGATTTAAGCTTGTTAAAAGCCTCTTCACATGCTGGGGTCCACTCGAAAGGTACATCCTTTGAAAGCCAATAACATAAAGGCCGAGCAATGGCACTAAAATTCTTAATGAGCCTTCGATAGAAGCCGGAATGTCCCAAGAAAGAACGAATGTCCTTCACACACTTCGGAGTAGGGAGATTCCGAATTAGGTCAACCTTGGCCTTATCCACCTCGATACCTTTGGATGACACAATGTGACCAAGAACGATACCTTCGGTTACCATGAAGTGGCATTTCTCCCAATTCAATACCAAATTTTTCACTTCACACCGCGTTAGCACTTTCTCCAAATTAGCCAAGCATTCGTCAAAAGAGTCACCAAAAACAGAGAAGTCATCCATGAAAACCTCGACTATCTTCTCAACCATATTGCTAAAAATCCCCATCATGCACCTTGAAAAAGTCTCCGGAGCGTTGCATAACCCAAACGGCATCCGGCGATAAGCAAAAGTTCCGAACGGGCAAGTGAACGTCGTCTTCTCTTGGTCTTCTAGAGCAACTTCAATTTGATTATACCCATCCAAGAAGCAATAGAAAGCGTGCCCCGTTATGCGTTCCAAAATCTGATCAATGAATGGTAAGGGAAAATGGTCTTTCCTTGTGCTGGCATTAAGTTTTCGATAATCAATACAAACTCTCCAGCCCGTCTGCACCCGTGTTGGCACTAATTCGATCATTATCCTCATTGCGTACAACTGTAACTCCAGATTTCTTAGGGATAACTTGGATTGGACTTACCCACTTGCTATCGGCGATAGGATAAATAATTCCCACATCAAGCAACTTTAGAACCTCCGCTCGTACTACGTCCTTCATAATCGGGTTCAACCGGCGTTGGGGTTGGCGGGATGGCTTAACATTTTCCTCCAAAGCAATATGGTGAGAGCACAAGGTAGCATCAATCTCTTTGATATCAGCAATGTTCCATCCAATAGCCTTCTTATGCTTTTTGAGTGAATTGATCAACTTTGTCTCTCGGAGATTCCCGAGAGATGAAGAAATGACCACCGGATAGGTGTTGTTATCTCCAAGGAAAGCATACTTTAATGTGTCCGGTAAAGGCTTCAATTCCAATTTTGGTGGCTCAACACTAGAAGGTAGCACTTTCTTTTCCAAAATGGGAAGTTCTTCATATTCTTCCAACTTGGGCCCCCATGCATCCATTGCACACACCTCATCCGTTTCATTGAGTAGCGAGTAAAGGTAGTTCACTTCGGAGGACTCTAGAAATTCAACTTCATCCGCCGTGAGAGCAACTTCCAAGGGATCATGAAACAGCAACTCGTCGACATGCTCCTCCACAAGAGTATCAATTAAGCTTACTTCATCCACGTCTTCATCATCCCCCATTTGGCTGCCCACATTAAAGACATTAACCTTCTTCATGTTCCCGAAGGTCATGTTGAGCAATCCGTTTCAACAATTTATAATCGCATCCGCCGTGACTAGAAAAGGTTTTCCAAGAATAACTGGGGTAGAAGTAGCCAAAGAATCAGTTGGATTGGTATCAAGAATCACGAAGTCCACCGGATAGACGAACTGTCCAACTTGCACTAAAACATTTTACTACTCCCCTTGGTGTTCGAACACTCCGATTGGTGTAGACACCCCAATTTGAAAATCCTGGATAACTTTTAAGTCCCCAATGATGATAAACAAAGAATGATTTAAACATTTGGATTGATATAAACCTTTTGGAGCGTTACTTTTCGAAAACCACAGACAAGTGGCCGATAAGCTTCCCAATAATGAAAACGTGCCTTGAAAGCTTCAAACAATGCTCTTTTTACTCAATAGGGTGAGAAAACACCTTAGAACTAGGTTTGAAAGTGCCAAGTGACACTTAAAATGAGTAAGTACGTGTTTTGGTCATCGTGGCACAAACGGTCTTCGGTTTAGTCTGCTTTCAGCCCAATTTTCATAAATCAAACTTCCTTATTTTTATGGTTGGAGTCCACCATCTTTTATTACATTCAAAACCCTTTTTATCGATATATAATAAGCCTTAATCCGATTTGAAATGAGGGAGATACAAGGATTTTACCTAAAATGACTTTTTTTCAACCACCTGAGGGTAAAATCGTCATATCTTTTGATGTACAAAATTATTTTTATCCAAACCACTTGGGTTAGAAAGTAGACTTAACGAGCTTTCCAACGGTTCGAAGAACGCCCAAAATCGAGTTCGGGAGTGTCCGGGGCAGCCATTCGAAGTTCAGCCTGCTGAGCAGTCAAACTCTACCGCGCGGTAGACACATATCTACCGTACGGTACAATTTCCACCGCCTCTATTTTACGTTGATGCCCAAGTTCCACAGCTTTAGCCCTCCACAGCTGCCACAGCTCTGCAAATTGTCAGATTATGACTTGAAGACCACTCAAAGCCTTTGAATCTTGCTCTATAAATACCTAAGGGTATTCTTATGGAGATGCAATGGAGACATACGGAAAAATCAAAGAAAAAAAACAGTTTTACAAAATCAAAAATGGCTTCAAAAATGTTTTAAAGATCAACACTTGATTTTATTCTTCTTTCCAGCACCAAAAGCTCCATTTTCTTTCCAAACCAAATTCAAAACCTTTGTTCCAAAGCAGCCCATAGCCTCACGCCTTGCCATCACAGTGTATTGGGCCTACGAGTCTGCTCAAAGCACACGTCGCAAAGCTTTGCAATTTTCACAATTTTTCTAAGGAAGGTTACGCTCCAAGAGGTATAAATCTTTTATTCAAATACTTGTCTCTGTATTCTGAGGGGTACACCATTAATCTCAGGCTGGTTCCTTATACTAGCTTTGGGTCTAAATGGTTCAAATACTGTAAGAAAATTAAAATTGAAATCCCACACATCTCCACCGTGCGGTACACATTACTACGCACGGTAGAGATTTTTCAAGGGAACAGTTTCATTTGCAATTCCTTTCCTTCTGTTTTATCGAAGCAAATTATCAAAGCAAGTGTGACATGCCATGCCATCTCATGATCTGTGTTTGAAGTAATACATGTTATGTTAATTAAAACAAGTCATACATCCATGTTCTTACATAAGCATTGTTCATTTGATCAACATACATACATGCTTCAATAACCACATGCTAGATAAACTTATTTAGTCTATTTTTAAACTGCTAACTACTGGAACTAGTGCCGTATGGCATAAAGCTCTGCCGTACGGTTGTGTTTGTTGTGCATGGGATAAAGTCCCCGTTTGCTTCCTATAATTAGGTGTTGTATGTTCAAGCATGTTATCAATTAATACCTGTTCTTGATACAAACTATCTGCACGCTATAATGATTTATGTGCAAAAGACCTGTGCCGTACGACACTCCGTTCTGCCGTACGGTGGTGTGTACGTGGAACATATTAATTGTTAGCTATTTTCTGCAATTCAGTGATTATGTACAAGCATGCCTTTAATTCCAGTGATTAGCATGAACTTTTTTTATCTTAATGTGTTATGATTCAAAGCATGCTTATTATCTGCTTATGTGCTGCAAACTGTTTATGTACTATTTCTGTTTGTGTGGCCTAAAAAGTTAAGCAATAAAATAATTTTAAATCCCACAAATATTAGTAGAGACCTATTTTATTGGGCGAGGGGGGTGCTTTTCCAAATAAAACCTTCCCCTCTCGTAACCTGGCTCCCGAACCCAAAACTTTCTGTTTTCAATAGACCAAAACCTTTTTAAAAAGGCCAAAGAGTCACATTTTTCAAATAAACGGTTTCTCGGGGTTAATCCTTTTCAAAACCCGGGTGGCGACTCTCAAACGAACCAATTATTTTCGCCTTTTTTTTGTAACACTAAAAAAAAAAATACAAAAATACAGACAGGGGATTTTTCCGGGCGCGTAGCCCACAATCGGCCAATTGTAACGTGACACGAGTGGGTCTCATTTCCCCCAACCCGAGCTCTCGATAAATAGAATATGGAAGTAGATTGACACTGGCACCAAGATCAAGTAAAGCTTGCTCGATACGTTTCCCTCCAATTGTGACAGCAATGGTGGGACTCCCTGGATCCTTGTATTTCGGAGCGATACTCGTTTGAATAATTGAACTAACTTGCTCAGTTAAGAAAATCTTCTTTTGAACATTCAATTTGCGCTTTCGAGAGCATAGATCCTTAAGGAACTTGGCATATATTGGAATTTGCTTGATAGCATCCAGAAGGGGTATGTTGATTTTCACTTGATTAAACAACTCGTGCAATTCCGTATTCAGATTTGGTTTTCCCAAAGCCTTTAAACGATTGGGGAATGGTGCCGGTATTGGAACAACTTTAGGATCCGGAACGCTTTCCTTCTCCTTACCCTTTTCCTTTGCTCTTTCTTCTAAAACCTCCTTGCTTGGCTCCTTGGGAGATTCCCCAAGAGACGGCGACTTGAACGATTAATAGGAGGAGCCAACAAGGAAGGCTCCGGAGGAATCACCACTTGGTTATCCACCACCTTTCCACTTCGAAGAGAAATAATAGCCTTTGCTTGCTCGGGGAAAGTCACCGAAGAGCTAGCAAAGTGAAGACCTTGAGAATTAGGTGGATTAGACGTTGATTGTGGATTAGGTTGAGGTTGTGTTGGAAACTTACCTTTCTCTTGTTGAAGCATACCCACCGTAGTTGTCAATTTCCCCAACTGATTCCTGATATCATTCATCATTTGAGTTTGTTGCTCATTGATCTCAGTTTGGTTTTGCAAGAGAGCACTAAATTGATCTTCCCAAGAACGCTTTGGTGGTTGTTGTTGGAATTGGGTAGGTTGCTGTTGTTGGAACTGAGCAGGTGGCTATTGAAATTGGTTTGCATGTTGGAATGGACCGGGTTGAGCAAAATCGGGCAGGCCTTGAGCTTGAGGGAACCGGAAAGTGTTTTGTGGTTGTTTCCATGGTAGTTGAGGTGCTTGTGGTGGAGCTTGAGAAGAAGAAGAACCCCCTACATCCTGTTGACTCCAACGAAATCCTGGGTGTTGACGTGTTCCCGAATATTGTAGATAGGGCTCAAAACATTGAACTGCATGAACCTCTTCTTGAGCAAGCCCATTAATCACGTTCTTCAAAGCCGGGATATTTGGACAAGCCTCAATCGAATGACCCACTATCTCACAAATACCACAAATCTCCTCCGTTTGGTGTACGACTTTCACTTCTTAAGATTGAGCACTTTTAAGCTCCAACTTGTCAAGTTTTCGGGCAATCTCTTCCAATCGAGTTTCAACAGCTGTATGCTCCGCAATAGAGAATTTGCCTGAGCCCGTAGGACCTTGAGAGAACATTGCTCTATCCCCTGGATCAGTGAACTGCCAAGACTGAGTCCTTTCAGCTAAGGATTCGTAGTAATCCCAAGCGTATTCCGGTGTTTTTCCCAAGAAATCACCACCACCCATCGTATCCAAGAGCTGCTTACTTTCTTGGGAGCATCTGGTGTAGAAGTAATTAACTCGAAGATATAATGGAAAATTGTGGTGCGGAACCAACATAAGCAAGTCTTTGTATCTCTCCCAGTATTTGTGATACGTCTCTCCATCTCGTTGCTTGAAACTTTGAATTTGATCAATAAGTAACTTAGTACGGCTTGCTGGAAAGAACTTGGAAGTAAAGGCATCCTGGACCTAGCCCCAATTACGCAACGATTGAGGCTTCAACGAGTTGAACCACTGTTTTGCTTTGTCCTTGAGAGTGAACGGAAATAACTTCAACCGAGCTTGGTCAAGTTGCCCCTGAACTGTAACAAAAGAGTGCAGAATATTCTCGAATTCCTGAATATGCAAATATGGATCTTCCAATTCTCTCCCCCGGAACTTTGGAATTACCCGCAAATATTCAGCCTTAAGTTCAAATGCATTCCCAGCGATCGGTGTTGGAATAACAATAGGCGATACTTGAGGAGCTCGTTCAGGATTCAGATAATCACGCAAAGTACGAACTAGAGCTGCTTCGGCCATTGGGCCTTTGCGAGTGCGATTTACTTTGCGAGGAGGAGAGTGGGCAGGATACGCCCTGACAATGCTGCAGATCCTTGGCGGTGAAGAAGAACGATGAAGCCGATTGGAAGTCGGGCTTCGAAACACATGCATACACAAAAACAACTACTAACTACTAACAGCAAGCTAACAGACTGGAGGGGCTATGCCGCCACCTAAACTTCAACAATCAAGAAATGCGAAGGGTTATGCCACCACCTCGGCTAAGCAATACGATCAAATTAAACTAACTAACTAAATTAACTAAACTAACTAAATTAAGATAACTCGATATTTAGTTAGGCTTCGTTACACCTCAAGTTTAGTAGAACCAGGTTAGAAGTATCCACCCAACTAAATATGAGCTACTAACGCATAAACTAACAAATAAACTACTAAACTATAAATAATAGATGAAAGCGGGATACTTACAGTGGTTTGTCGAACCTCCAAGAAAGCTATAATAAGAAATCCCCGGCAACGACGCCAAAAATGCTTCGATATCTTCCGACGTAGAAGAATATTACCCCAAGCGTAGGGTTTGAATATCGATGAAGCAAAATAATACGGTGAAGTCCGGGATCATACCCAAGGGAATTAGTTTATGGCTTGCCTCGGATTTATAGATGCAAGTAAGGATTTCGACTTTTAGCCAGTCAACTTGGTTTTACTTTGAAAATTGTGGAAATAAAAGGCTAAATTAAGAACGAATTAACTAGGAAAAAGATAGGTTAGGTCTAGGAATCCTAGCACTCATGACTTGGGCTAAATCACACTTTTCACCAATTCACGCGGTTTAAAATACACAATTGTAGG
>BPLS01019243.1:0-15587 GCA_019656275.1 Rhododendron kiyosumense
TTTTTTGTATGGTCTTTTTTGCTATATTCCTGGGATATTGTCACTTCCACTTTTTAGTAACAATAAAAATTGCAGGAGTCAAGCATGTGGTAGATCTATGTGCCGCCCCTGGTAGCTGGAGCCAGGTAACTCAAGTATTACTTGTAAAGGAACTTAACTTCTCTCTCTCTCTCTGTTTGTGGTAGGTGTATACACTGCATATTTTGCAGTCTCATAACTTCTGATCTTGTGTAGGTTTTGAGTCGCAAATTGTATCTTCCGGTAAAGCTGTCACCTGATTCAAAGTGAGTTCCTGTTTTTAAGATTACACTTCAAGACTTAAAGTTATAATGCTTTTTGCTGGTATCTGTAGTTTCCACCTGTACTGTCGTAATCTACATTTTGTATAACGCAATATAGGTTGTGAAACCACAAACCTACCTACAACCCTTGATTATCTGCCTTGTCTACCTGGTCATCTATGAGTAAATAGTATCGGAGGGGAGCTTCAGTAGACACAAGTATGTAAGATCACTGATTTCAGCTCGGTTTTATCCAAGCTTGCCTTTTTTGGAAGCAGTATTTGAAACTTTTGGTGCACTAAGTAAAATCTCTTGCAGAAGAAATTTGTTTTGCATTATTAGTTGTTGTTATTAGGATCTCACTGACCCTTCAAAATACATGTGATGGATTTCTATAACGTAGGCCTAGTTGCAGGGCATTTTCTGTTTTGAGGTTTTACACATGAAATTTTATGTAGATGTGAGATTTTGTGTTTTCACAGGCTTATTACCGCATTCAAACTTATGGTATGGACAATTTTAGAAAGAAAAAGTACAGGAGAACAGAACCACTAACTACATCTCACACACTGCTCTTCAATCTCTAAAATGAAATTATATCAGAATCCCCTTGAAGATGGATAGACATAGAAACCCAGAAGTATCCCGAAGAGCTAACTGTACCCCACAAGGAGTAGGCACTCTCAGACACACAATAAAAATCCTTGCATTTCTTTCCAACCAAATAGCCCAAAGAAGATAGGAACAAGCAGAAGATATTATTTATCTGTGAGGTTGCTTGAATTAAAATTGATTGGTTGCCAACACAGACACTTGAGGGATATCACGGCCAGTGCTCCCAAGAAATTAGTTCGTACTGTAAGAAAATCATACTGGCAATTTTGTTCTTTTTATTGTGAACCTTCGTGGTTTGTCTTACCATAATAGCCCATTTCAAGAGGAAGAAAGTTGCTTATGATGGTGGATTTTGAAACTTTGGGATGATGAGCTGCTCTCTCTCTCTCTCTCTCTCTCTCTCAAATTACACCTGTCAAAATGATTAAAATGCTCTCTTATATTGCTGAAGCCTTGTAGCTTCGCCTTTTCTTGCTGTAAGGGAGATAAAGGTTTGAACACAGAGATTATAGCATGATAAGGACACTCCGGGACATTCAATAAGCATAATGTAGAATTGTTAGTCGTGGTTCAGGCTAAATCATTTCCACTCTTGCTTTATTGTAGAGTTGATAGCTCAATTCCAGTAATTTGCATACATGTATCTCGTCTTTCTTATGTGTTCACAATTTTCTTTTCAAAGAACACCGGCATACAAATACATTATCGTATACAACATATATGGATGCTTTGAAGGCTGATTCTATGACAGTTGTGCCCCAGGAATTGGAGAATTTTGAATCACAATGTGCTAAAATCTAGAAGTGAATAAGTGATTTGCTTTTTAATTTAATGCAGGGACAGCGATCTTCCACTTATTGTGGCTATTGATTTGCAGCCAATGGCTCCAATTGAAGGTGTAATTCAAGTGCAGGGGGATATAACAAATGTTCGAACAGCCGAAGTGGTGTGTTCATCTTTTTCCCTAGAGTTCTTTGTTAACTGCTCTTGGATTTACCGTCTGAACTCTGAAGATAAATTACATGTGATTTGTGTTCAAAATTTACAATGAAAGTTGAAATGTAAACTTTGTATGATTTTATTCCATGATAATTAATAATTATTATTAAATTCTGCAAGTGGCTTTTTAAGCTAACAAACAGTGAGGTTGCTCTTCGTTCAGTAGGACAGCAGCACTGTGATAGGATTTGTTTTTCCTTCTTAGACTAGCTTCCCAACATATGATAGTATCAGTACAGCTTCATCTTCGGAGATCAATGACCATGCCTTTAAGATTGGGACTTATGTGGTTCAAGTTGTATGTGGAGGCTATGTGCTGTAAGTGTGGATGTATAATTATAATTTAGTCATACAGTTAATTAGGGTTTTTCTATTTAACCTTGGTTGTCTTGTATTCGTAGTAATATTTTGGTTATGCAACAAGCATCACGTTGGCTCTCTTTTGCAAAGTTAACAGTAAGTACTAAGGGAATATTTTCATAGAGTTCCTTTTGATATCAGTGGGAAAGACATCAAAACCAATGAGTTCCTTTTCTTTATGTAGGAATTGGGATGTAACTCCTTCTTTGCTTTATAGGAGTAGGAGTTGAGCTGTGCTTCTAGTTTGAGTGTATCTAGTTGCTTTGCTGTTTGTGTTCTCCTAAGGTTTGGCCCTGGGATAGATGCTTTCTTGTGGTTTGTTATAAAATGTTAACTTACCCAAAAAAAAAAAAAAAAACCAATGAGATAATGGAAGACTGGTCCTGGATCGGGTAAAGTTTAGTTCCTGGCTCTGACCAATTGCTTCAATTTTTCCATTAAAGTTGGGTTATCATTGTTGTTTCGTAGTTTTACAGTCTAATATTTGCATTTGGGTTGATCAGTAGGGATTTGGGCAAATATATAAATACTATGGCTATAATGCTCTGAAGATTAGAGCTTGATAAAAATCTCACCAAGGTTCATGGTTGTCAGGCACCCATATTCGGTTGGTGCTACAGTGACCTTATCGTGTGTCAACATGCTTGTATGTTCATCTCCTTGAATGATAGGTTGCCCCATTCCCCTCGCCACCTCTTCTGCCCCAACTGCTGTTTTTTGTCAACTGGGATTTGTTGTTTTTAAACAGGAGCTATGTCTAATTGTGTTCTTTGATGCCAGCCGAAAGATCACTTTGTGGTCATTTGTCTTAGTTTTAGTTTCAGCAGTAAATGGTGGTATATGTAATGGTTTTTTTTCCCCTTTTCCCAGGTCATTAGACATTTTGATGGATGCAAGGCTGACCTGGTTGTCTGTGATGGTGCTCCTGATGGTTAAGCACACAACTTTTTCATGTTTTGTGATTGCACCGCTTGCTATCTTGTTAAGTAATAAATATACATATCCTAACACTGAGCTGGCCTTTTTCCAAGTTGATTTGCAGTTACCGGACTCCATGACATGGATGAATTTGTTCAGTCGCAACTCATTTTGGCAGTGAGTATAGACTCATATCTAAACTAATCAATGTTTTTTAGCAAGGAAGTCCTAGATTTGTTTTTGTTTTCAGATTGTTGAATCAGGTTCAGTTTGGTAGTTCAATTTGTCTTGCAGGGATTAACAATGGTTACTCACATACTCAAGGAAGGTGGAAAGTTTATTGCAAAGATATTCCGGGGAAAAGATACAAGTCTCCTTTACTGTCAGGTAAGTTACGTAGCTGCTAAAAATTGCAAGTGTTATCTTTCTTCTTGTCCATGTGTCAATTTAGGCTTCCTCTTGTACCAAAAATACACGAATTTAGCGTCCTTTTCGGCATGGATACTTGGCCTTCCTTCACTGTGATGCAAAAAAGTTCTCTTGATAAAGAGTCAATTGGTAGGAATATAGAGGCTATTTAAGTTACAGTTGGCTACTTCTCAACACTAGTAGGAAAAAGGTATATTTTCTTCCAAGTGTTCTTCCCTCTGCCGTGACTTGTGAGTACAGTTGGGGGCCCAGAAAGTACTTTCTTTTTGGTAGTTCACATACAAGTACGGAACACCAAATTGTTCGAAGCAAAAGCTTTTTGCAACATGAAGATGTGTACTCGTCTATTTTTCCTTGGTCTGGCGTAACCAGAGCAAAATGCCTTTGTTATCATGTTTTCTTCTTCTTGGTGAGGTGGTAAGCAGCTAGCTAACGCGATAGGTAGGGGTGATGGCTATGTGTAGCAACTAGCAAGTGTTTTTGATGTAGAACAAGTTACAGCTGAATTTCTTGATCAGTTGGACTGGTCGAAGACTTAGAAGCCCAAACAGTTTTTAATTGCAGACTGCCTGCAATGGCAAATTATGGATGAGCTCGGAATAGGCCCAAACTTGGTGGGCTGACGCAGAATCGTGTTGCGGTCAAGACTCACCACCCTAAAGTCGTGACTGATGGTGGATTTCGGCCAAATTCCTTCGTTTAGGCCTCCAATTTAATATTTTTTCCGTTCTAGGAAATATTTAGAAATTCGATTACTCTTAGCGTATAATTCCATTTTAGTTGGTTCTAGTTGGGAAAGTCTTAATTTTCTTTCTAGTTTCCGATTTTCTTAGTTTCCCCAATTTATGGGATACTTTTTTTTTGGGTAAGTTTACTAGGGTTAGGGTCTTTTTCTTATAAAAGGGGTTGTAACCACATTATCAAGTCAACTTTTTGTCAATAATATTCTCAGAGTTATCTCCATTCTTGTGGATTCAAGAATTGTTCATATTTATTTCGTTTGCAACCAATTTCTTCATGAATTCCACTGCGTCAGTTTTGACATGTAGGCGACTTTTTTCGGAAAAGCTATATTTTCCCCTGCTTCAGTAATCAATTGTTACAGTATTTGATGTCCTTTCAGAGAATACTTGTTGTCTGTCGATTATTTACTCATATTGATTGGTAAAACTCCGTTTAGTAATTATGAGCTCATGGAGTCACAGTTTCTTTTTCTCTTTTGCAGCTGAAATTATTTTTCACCGATGTGACTTTTGCGAAACCAAAAAGCAGTCGTAATTCAAGCATAGGTGAGTAGCTAAATTGGATATTGGACAGATGGCTCAACTTCTTTTGAGGATCTAGTTTAGGTTATCTTTCAATTGACAAGTTAGCACTTATATTTCTATCTTAAACTTGGCTTTTAGGAGAAGTTCAAGCTGGTTTTGGTGATCTGTATTGATGCCCTCATATAATTCATGGGAAGTAATATAAGAACATATATAAGCGCCATAGACTCCTCAAAACCGCCAAATACCACCTAAAAAGCTGCTCAAAATCACAAATGTCATCTAAATCCATAAGACTCTATGAAAGTTGGCTACTTGGCCGTACTAGGAGAAGGTAAATGTGAATTGCAAGAAAACTACAGCCCAACCATATTTATTAAGCTCTTTGCCCTACATTTGTTAATCCACATGTAAAAGTGAGGAAGTGACACCGAGGATCCACCAAGTCAAAAGTTAGCCTGATCCATGACAGCCCAAACGTGTCGAAGACAAACAATGCAAGAAAAACTGGAAAAGGAAAAAAGGAAAATTTGCAACTCATTTGATGGCCTCCTTGTTAATTAGGCATAATCAAATTGATTAGGCTCTCTGTCCTACATTTGTCAGGTCAACACCTATAAATTTCCTGATATTCCAGAATTGAATGGAAATTTTGAGAAAGTACCGTTCACATAATTGTTCCCACTTCTAATTATAAATGAGAGGAAGTGACACTAAGCATCTTCCAAGTCACAGAGTTAGCCTGACCCACAATAGCTAAAGCTATTAAAGACAAACAATGCAAGAGGAAGGAAGAAGGGGAATTGACAACTCACTTAGTGGCTGGTGCCTCCTTTTACCATACTTGCAAAGAGTGAACAGCCAGCTCAGGCATAACCATCTTTGTGATGTAGTCAATTATCACTTTTGAGTAATGTCAAGCTCGAAATGGATTTTGGTTGTTCGAAATGGGAAAAACAGCTCCAAAATGTGTCGATCTGTGGATCTTAGGGTTCAAATTGAATTGTAGGGCTTGGGTTGCACAGATCTGGAGATTTTGAGTGAAATGGTGTCTCCGGCAAGATTTTCCAGTGCCATTTTAGGGTTCCAGCGAGATTTAAATAATTTAAATAATAAAAACCCTTAATCAAATAATGTACAATGTTACTCAGAGTGCTAGCTTCATCTACACCCTAGAAGGGAGTTTAACTGGCCATCGAGGTTGGAATCGGCGAGTCTTCGGTGATGAACGCCATGAATCTCGAGTTTTCTTTGCTCTCAAGTCTTCTTGCCCCCTTAGGGTGAATGGTCCTCTAATAATGACTAGGGTTCTGTATTTATAGGGATAGGAGACTTCTAAGCAAATCCCAAAGAGGCTAGTATTCCCAAAATAATAGAGAAAATTGTGTAGAATTATTTCCAGCACTTTAAGGTCAGCTTGCAGACCCATTTTGACCTAGTATACATTAGAATTGGAAAATTACTGTTTCTCGCAAAGTTGTAGCCCTTTAAATTATCTTTCCAACCCAACTTGAATCGTTGGGATCTTCGAGCAGAAAGCAATGCTCAAATTACCAAAAGCTTTCCCGATTTCAAATTCCATTTTTAATTCCCAAATCTGATCGGATCCTTCTTTCCTTGATTCAATCAACTTCTTCAACCTTTTGGGTTTCAGTTTGAGTTAGGCTACACTCTCTTGCATTGGATTTCATCTTAAGCCTTAAAGAGAGTCCATTAAAATGTTAAGCCTCCACATACCTACAACACAAAAACCAAGCATTGAACTCCAATTAACAATATAAATGAACTTAGCAAGGATAAATTAGGGGGCGCCGGGGTGCTTATGTGACATTTACGTGCCTATCATAGAACATGTAAAAGAATGTCGAGAAATTTTCACCTATGTACAGTTGTGAAACTGTCTTGAGTGGACTTTGTCATGTCATATGTTGTGTTTTCCATGCCATTGTGTTCTTTGAAAATGGTATCAAGTCCGCCTGAGGTTGCGCTGTTCCCTTGTGTTAATAATGTGTTTGCATGATCATGTTTCTGTCTTGGTTCTTTCTGTCAGAGAGCAATTTTCCACTGAGGTTTTGATATCCCTACTATTTTTTTTGTACAAGTCAGAAAAAAAATAATTTTTCATGTGTTAGTTATACCTACTTCACTTGTACCGAATGCCTTCTGAAAGAAAAAGGTTTCTCCTCAAATTATTATGGTCGCTAATTAGTATGTTGTTCTTGATTCAGAGGCCTTTGCAGTTTGTGAGAATTACTCCCCTCCTGAAGGATTTAATGAGAGAGATTTGCATCGCCTCCTAGAAAAGGTTGGAAGTCCTTCTGGTGTTGATGATCTAGGTAATTGCTGTACTCCACTATTATTTTATGCAGATTTTTGTATCCATTGATACACTCGTCTGACCTCCAGATTAGATTAGCTAGGCACTTCTAAGATGGCTCTAGGCGACTAGGCCTCTAGTTATACGAAAGTGTCCTTATTAGAGCTGTTGTGCACTGTTTGAGCCTGTTTCTATCTCAGTTGATGAATCCTCTCTCTGACCTCATATAACCTAGAGTCTGAAACAGTTGTGGAACCACAAATTCTTCGTATCATATTGGACGCCTTTTTCATTTTCTGGAGGATGGTTATTCAGACTCCCAAACATTTAAGATTATTTTTGTGTGCATACTGATGATCAAGACCATCAATGAAGGAAGCATGGTAATGTGCACATAAATTGAATTGGGTCTTTAGGCCTGCCTTCTCTGATGCCATTTGGCTTTGATTTAGGGGCATAATTCCTCAGCAAAACAGTTATGGGGGCCACTATTTCAGTGGTATTCTGAGAGCAGTCACTTTGTGTATATTGTCAAAGGTTAGGTTTGTCTCCAATCCTCCCCCGCCCATACCCTCAATGATTAAGGATTGCATGAGTTTTGTTATTGTCCCCCAATGATTGGAGACTACATGGGTTCTGCTGTTGTTTTATAAATTATAATATCCTAGGCCTTTTGCTGTTAACCTTGCCAATCTCTCCTTCATTGCCTAGAAATAGAATCAGTGAAACTGATCAACAGTTACACAGCAAATCAAGCACCACATCACGACATTTTTTATATTTCCAACACTAGGCTTGTAACTATTAGAATAAATTTGTTTCTCTTTTGGAAAGTATTTTACATGGTTCACGCATATAGTGAAATATAAATGAAACAAAATTATGTTACTGGCAAAAAAAATTCGTGAAAATTATTTCGGTATCAAATTGTTCACACTCAAAACAATCGGAGCTACTATCCCAAAATTGTTTGTTTGGTTTCAGTATTCCTCTGATGAAATAGTTGTGCGACAGATTGCAGTAGTGGGTGGCTGGAAGGACCAAATAAAGTGTATATCCCATTTCTGGCTTGTGGGGACCTCAGTGGATACGACTCGGACCGTTCATACCCTCTCCCTAAAAGTGCTGAAGGAACGTACCAAATCTTGGATCCTGTACAGCCACCAATTGCTCCTCCTTACAAGAGAGCTCTTGAAATGAAGAAAGCTTCCAGCCAGGGAATTCGAGATTTTGATAAGCTCTCTCTTGATCCATGACGGTGCTATTTTATTTCTATACTTTAGAGTTATATGGCATGGCTAAGATTTGAAATCATGGATTGCTGCATTTCAGTTTTTACTAGTGAGAACATGGGCTGTCGGGATCCACATGGGGGTAATTACCCTTTGATTATACCAGTTGTTCCATTCATCATATGGTTTTATGCTGCCTGTAAAGTTGATTCTCTCGCGGGGGTTTATATATCTAATGTTGCTCCTTTGAGGAGATCATCATTCCTATCCCAAACTCTTTTGATTAGTGAATTTCTGTTTGATTTCGTTTATGTGTTTTACATGCCTGGAAAAAGGAACCCAAAAGATGCATTGCTGCTTTGCCTTTCTGCAATTTTGTGATCTTGTTTGTTTATTACTGCTGGCTGCTGCATTGTAGAGCAATGGCTATGATGCTCCAAAGCGGTTTGGGAGCATGATGCTCCCAATTGTTCCCAACCATTGGATTGTATGAGTTGATCTTAACCATTGATTGTCAAAACATCTCAGTAGTAAGTGTAGCCATACAATGTAGTACGTAGTCATATAACATAGTATGTGTTGCCTTAGTAATTGGTATATAAACCTTGTTTTCGCGTACGTAATGTTGCGATTTTTTGGCAGAAAATAGAAAACCATCTCGTTTTTAGCAAATTCATCTTTACTTGTTTAAGATTGTTGTCCTGTTGACGTTTATGTTCTGCATTTTTTAAAATCAAGGTATGATTGCCTTATCATTCATTAGAGGAGATGGATTTTAGGGGTGTCAAACGGGTCGGGTCGGCACGGCACGACACGGTTAAATGTGGCACGGCACGGGCAAAGGCACGGTCATGCCCTAGCACAGCACGACACGGCACGGTCTTAGTGAGCACGTGGACGGGCACAGGCACGGTCTTGGCCGGGCATGGCACGACACGGCACGGTTTTAGTAGGCATGTAGACTGGCACGGGGCACGGACGTGGGCGGGCACGACACGGGCACGGCACGGAAGTTGGCCGGCACGGTATAGCACGACACGGTTTAGCCGGGCACGGGCACGGTCATTTTTTTACCTTTAAAAAATAATCAATTTTTATTCGGTAAAAAATATTTGTTTTGTTTTTGTTAGTGAATAGACTTTGGACAATTGGTTTGTAAATTTAACATGACAAGATAATAAGTAAAATTTAAAAAACTTATCAAAATATTTGTGGTGCAAGAGTAATTTAATACGAAAGAAAATGTGCAAGAGTTGTATATCCCTAGATCTGATGAGAAATAAGAAAAAAAATCTCAAACAAAAAATAAGAAAAAAATACATAGTAGAAATAAGAGGAAAAAAACTAAAATAAGAAATTTTTTTTTATAGAAATAAGGGGAAACAAAAACCAAAAAAGAATTAGCTACACTAGGACTTGAACTCGAGTCCCTAGGTTCTATTATACACAATCAAACCACTATGCCACCAATTAACTTGTGTTATAGATTTAAAAAATTGGTACATAACTATTATACAAAAACGAGACCATCAAGCAGTAGCCACACAATCGTAACGCAATCACGACGATCGATACTATTCAATGCATTCATTTTATTGTGCTTAGTGTTCTAATCATGGGATCCAATTTTTTTGTGCGTCGGGTTTTGAAAACTCTTTCATCGGCATGCTAATTAATTGTTTGATTGAATTTTTTTACGTCCGATCAAGTATGTAGCGATAAGCATTTTACTTGATTATTGGCATAAATGATCTAATCCCACCCACATAAAAGTTAAATGGTTCCGATTTTTTAAAAATAGCTTAGGCGGCCCTCAAGTAAATGGGCCGGCACGGCATGACAGGATTAAAAAAAATGGCCAACATGGCACGACACAATTTAAGTAAATGGCCCGGTCCGACCCGGCACGATTGAAAAATGGCACGACAAGACACGATTAAAAAATGGGCCGGCACAGCACAATACGGTTTAAGTAAAGGGGCCCGGCCCAACACGACACGATTGAAAAATGGCACAGCACGGCATGACACTACTTAAGTAAATGGGAACGGCACGACACGATACGATTGGCTATGGCACGACATGGCACGACACGATTTAAGTAAATGGGCACGGCACGACACGACACGAAGCACGGTTGGCACAGAAGTTGAATGGCACGGCACGGCACGGCATGACACGCACATTTGACACCTCTAATGGATTTTCAGGGTTAGAAGTTTACGTATACTTGTATATATACGTATTGTTACACATACAACTACTCATACCATTTCCAGCTCAAACTCCCCTCTTTTATAACCCCACTTTGTTTTTGTTTTTTTTCTTTCCTTTTCTGTCCTTTTTATATTTTAATTTACAAAGCTACCCGTTCATTTGTATACTCTTCTGCACTGGGAAGGACAACATCATAAATACACATCACAAGAAGACAACAAAGGGGGTGTGGTTATAAAAAAGGGGAGTGTGAAAATCAACTGTCTTTTAGGGACCTTTGACCACGTGCCCAATAGTAGGGCTGCAAACAATACAAGCTACTCGCGAGTAGTTCAAGGCTCGACACGTTTATTAATCGAGCCGAGCTGAAGCTCGAGTTTTGGGCTCATTTAGTAAGCAAGCCGAGCTTAACACACCAAAGCTTAGCTCGGCTTGGCTCTAAAAAGAAGTCTCAGCTTGTTTATAGACTCGTTTAGTAAATGAATCGGCTCGGCCGTTAACAAGCCAAGCCGATTCGAGCTTGAGTTGTTGGCTCATAATAAATACGCCATGCTTGAACGCAACAAAGCTTGGGTCGATTTGTTTGCAGTTCTACCCAGGAGACGACTGTGGAAATTGATTTCATTTCATTGATAGCGGTGATTGATTTGTAATAGAGGTGATTGATCGAAGGACCAAACGGATTAATCGGGTTATCAATCTATTATCAATTGGAACAAGCTGAGCTGACTGAATGGTGCAAGCGCTGGGAGCAAACAGATCAGTCAGTAGATCGATCTTGTAATCAATCGGTTTGATTACTAATATAAATAGTAGCCTTTTTGTGGGCTGCAAGGGTAACGAATATAAGGCACCAGTAGTTGCAGAGAAAGGACGAGAGCAATACAGCAGCAGTGAAGTCTGGCCGTGGGTTTTCCAAGGAAAAAAAATGAAGTTAATTTTGGATCTTGGGATTCCATTCCAATCATTGGATCATTGAGGCTACAATCAAGCTTCAGGAGGTGTTCACAACTTTTCATCAACAAACTTAGAGTTGTTCTTCGGTGGATTTCCGTAGGATTGTGGATTCAAAGTAGCGCCAGTCAAGTCAAGCACTGGATGTGGTGAGCGAGCAATTCGGCAAGTAGGTCTTAGGGCGATTGTGAGGATGCAAACCGTGGGTTAGATTGCTTGTAACTACACAATTAGTTTTATAGTGCTTGATTTTTTCCCGTAGTTTTTTACCCTTCAGGGTTTCCCACATATATCGCTTGTTCATTGTTTCAATTCCTTATTTTTGTTTGTCGATTGATTGGGTTAGCAAAGTACGAATTTCAATTGGTATCAGAAAATTAAAGAAATTATTTCTTGAGCGGATCCTTCATTAACATGTTGAACATGAACACGAATATGAACCTTTCTGCGAATCGCATTCCTATTCTAGATAGTGAAATTTTTTATTAGAGGATGTCTAGGATAAGGGCAATTATGAGGTCGGCTGATGAGGAATTATGGAGTTCTTGTGTTAAGGGCTTTAAATATCCTACAAAGACCGTAGAAAATCAGGAAGTGCCCAAAAGTTTTTCTGAGTTGTCAAAGACGGAAGAGGCTGAGTTACTATGGTCCAAGGATGCAAAAACTTAAAAGATAAATCTGTTGCAGAGGTCGTTGGTATTCTTTCAAAAGTACGGGGCAGGCATGTTGCATTTTGAATCTCGTAAAACTAAAACAAAACCTTCGGCTAAATCGATTGATTTTTCTAGCTTTCATAAAGAAAATAAAAGATTTAGGTAGTGATGACGAATATGATTTTGAAGCAATGGTTTTGTTCACTAAACAATTCAAAAAGTTTTTTAAGAAAAACCCGGTTGGAAATGATTTTAGAAATAAGGAAAATAACGACTAGGGAAAAGGCAAGTCTTCGAATGAGAAGGAAAACAAATAAGCTATATATGATTCAATCGTGACCCTAGTCACATAATCCTTTAAAATGTTCTAAGTTTTTGCTCTCAATTAGTATCCTCGCTCTCACGAATTTTAGCATGTTTAAATACATTTTAAGGACGCTTTCACGCTCCTATTCACGTATGTAAACTATGTGACATAGACCAGCACGATCAGCCCCCAATCTTGGTAGACCAGCTCGAGATGACAATCTTTGGTAGCGGCCCAACTTGCAAGACTCGTTGCGCCCATAACTAGGTCGAGCCATGACCTAATTAAGTCCTTTCTCGAACTAAAAGCTTTCGTTAATCACACCTCCGATTAAGATCATTTAAAGCTTTGGACATTTGTGCATAAAGAAGGATTGCAAGTGGCAGGGGCCATAATTAGCTAGTATCTGTTAAAACCCTATACTAGAATTTTGGGTGGATAGGGGCCATAATTAGCCAGTATATGTTAAAACCCTATACTAGAATTTTGGGTGGATAAGGGTACGTAGGGTTTCAAGTCAAACAAAATACTCCACTATCAAGCCACTTTCTAGGACTACTTTTAGTAACCAACCATGCATAAACAAATTTGAACAAAGGAGAAATTGGAAAGAGGAGTGCTAGTGACAAAGAAAATAGGTAAAGAAAAGACCCTTAAAGTGTACATAAACTGTTATCCTAGCTTGCTACATGCCTAAAATGGTAATTACCTCCATATCAAACCAAAGTAAATGGTGACAAACTCGAGACCTGCACCCCCTATGCTATTCTTTAGGAATTTATGAATTTGGACTGATTATCATTAGTAGTGCAACGTGTTACTCTCTTTTGAATTATATATGTTATGTGATGGCGGCTTCCTCTGGTTTCCGTAGTGGACTTACCAACCAAATGGTGGCCACATATTTCACCTAAAATAAAGAACACTGCCGGTTGCTCGATCAGCCCATCACTGCTTTAAAAAGAGCACTAGTACTTTCGTGACCACATCAATTTATGTAAGTACATTTTAGGAAATTGAATTCTACATTTTCTTTTTTGACATTTACATTCTTTTTTTTTAATTTTAGTGTTGAAAGTGTATGCAATTTTTTTGCTAGAAGACAAAAAAAGAGTGTAAATGTCAGAAAAAGAGTGTATTAATTAGAAAACAAAGATTGCAACATAGATTAATTAAATCTGTATGGACTCTACTAGTACTTTGAATAATAGTTGTGGGGAAAAAGGAAATACTGGTCCTGTCTCCAAGAGGCTGCTATTGATCATGGAGGACCATAAAAGGCACTGTTCAATTTTTTGGAGGATTGCACAATACACGTAGGTCTATTCTTAGTCACATAAAAAATTTTAAAATGTGTTGTGCTCCCGCTCTCAATCCTTGCTTTACATTCGCGCTCTCAATTCTCATACTCGGAAATTTTAGCATTTTGAGATGTATTTCAAAGACGCTTTCATATTCGTGCTCCGACTCACTCACGCGCATGCAAATTATGTGACTTAGTGTCTATCGCTAGGTCAAAAAGTATTAAAAAAAGGATAGAATCATAACATTAGGCGATCACTTTATTTAGAAAAAATTACACTGCAACAAGTACATGAAAAATTACTGCAACATGGTACATTTGCCTTCAAATCACTAGTTAATATTACATCGCAGTATCAAAACACACACGCACATGTTATTAATTGAGTCTCTTATTAAAAACACTTTCAAAACAAAAAAAGAAATTACATGTCGCTGCTCAGATAAACTGAAGTGTTATTTTCAGCAGAGATATCCCAAATCCTTTCGCCGGAGAAATCGAGTGGCCATTTCGCTTGTTTATTAGGGTGGAATTGTCCGAAATGTTTTTCGTACGCAGGCTCTTTATTGTTCTCATCAAACATGGCAAATATGTAAGTCTCGATGGCCTTGTTGGGCCTCATGGGAGTTCCTTTTTTCACATGTCGAATCATATTATCGACGTACGTGGCCGCGTTATCCACCGAAGTCGCGGCCCCACCTGCTGATGGCCACCCAGTCTCGGATATCACCACCTCTAGGTGGCCACCCCAAGCCCTCCCCAGGGCGGCGATCAGACTATCAAGCATGGCGTCAAATAGGTTTTGGTACCCGCGATTGCCATCCCACACGACCACTGATGAGGATCTGAACAAGGCATACTCGAGCGAGATGGAACCGGGGTTGCCTGTGTGGGCAAAATAAGGGTAGATGTTGGCGAGCACTGGGGACTTAGCGTCACTCAAGAACCAGATAATCGGGTCCAAATACCACCGGTAGTCGTCTCTGAAATTACCTTGGGATGGAGGGTAGGATGTCCCAATGAGGGTCGTGTCAATTGCAGTTGAGACCTTGATTTGGCTAAGACCGGCTGAAGCAAGGGCATTGTAAACGTTCCTCATGGCAGGAAGAACAAAATGTGCAGTCCCGGAATTAGGGCTAACTTCATTTCCAACGGCTATGTAACGAAACTTAACGTCCGGCCAATAACTCTTTATATTTCTTTGAACCCAAGAATTAGCATTTGAAGGGTTAGACAGACTTTGGAGATCTCCGTTTGGGACCCCTATCATGAGCTCAATGTTGGACCCTCTCAATGCTTGTAGGGCTCTTTGATCTGGATCGTAGATTCTCATCCATGCGATTCTATGTTGTTTGTAGAGAGCTACGACCTCTGATGCTGGCGGGAGATTGTTGCCCATCATTCCGTAGCATACACCCACTGGCCCTGCACCTGCATGTATAAAATAAATTCGATCTTGTCAATCAATGGTCGTGTAGTCAACTGTTGATGACTGCGGCGGCATCAAAATTTCTTCAAGTGATCTAACTCACTAACCAGCTAATGCTACTTTTCTTGCAGAAAAACAACATACTTAAATGAAGTTTTTTTTTTTTTTTCGCCCTCTAAACGTTGAGTTTGGACCATCCACACGAAAAAAAAAGAGGCTTTTTTTGGTCTTGATCTTTGAAACGAAAAGATTTAGGAGTAGCTAGTTTTCAAATTCAGTTAGACGAGAGAAATTTTGGAAACTAA
>BPLS01019247.1:1296-15563 GCA_019656275.1 Rhododendron kiyosumense
TTTCGACCCAAGAACGACTCTATTCGGCCAAAGATTGACCGAGTTACTGCCGTCCGAAGTTCGGTCCAGATTCGGGGGAATTTTTCCACCTAGCTTATTCGGCCCCGACTAGTTTCGGATCAAGGTAGGATACTCTTGCCCTATTCCTATGTATATGTAAGATCTCATATTCTTCCATTTTAAAGTAAGTTATCTTTAATTACTTTCCATTTCAAGTATTTGTATTTTGATCTTGAAAATGGTTATGAGCATGCATAGATTGCTTGAGTTACTTGTGATATATTATAGAGTTGGATGATCTTGTTGAATTACGATGAATGATTTGTTGATTACGTATGTGATATGTCCTACCACGGAGTCTTAGCATGTAACGAGACACCTCTATCGAGAAAGTTAGTGACATGACACCTAGGGTGTGTTGAAAAAGGTTGAAATGTTTTGAAAACCGCAATGTGGCCGGACTTGCCCGTTGTGTGAGGTGTGTGTGTGTTCCAATGGGAAACCAGAGCAGCGGAACCATTGTGAGGGTGTGTACCAATGGGAACCCGGAGCGGCGGAACCATTGTGCGTTCCCATGGGAACCCGGAGCAGCGGAACCATGGTGAGGTATGGCTTGGTTATCCGCGGTACGGAGCCAATGCATTGTGTGCCAATGGGAACCCGGTGCGGCGGAACCATTGTGAGGATACTCTGGAACCCGGAACGGCGGAACCGAGGTTGGGTGTGTATGGCTTGGTTATCCGCGGTACGGAGCCAATGCTAAAGATTTTGAAAGGCTTGGTTATCCGCGGTACGGAGCCAATGCAAACGTTTTTGAAAGATTGTTTTGTAAGTGAAAATGATTGACACGGTCTACGATGAGTCGCGTAGGAGAAATCGGGAATTCTTGGACACCAACTTTAGACGATTGAACGAATATGATTATGTGATTGTTAGTTGTAAGGTTGGTGGGTAAGATTTTCCTATTGAGCGTTGTAGCTCATGGTGTTACCTTGTGGTGACCCTGGCATATTATATCGGTGGCGACGCTGGTATAATGTGTCAGACCTTGTAGATGATCAAGATGGACCGTTCACTTGGAGGCGTCCGGAGCTGAGGAGCTGGATAGGATGAAGAAGCAAGAGAAGCTGTAGAGTAGGAACCTTAGTTTCCTTTTGTTGTCCTATTTTGTATTTCAAAAGCTCTTACGAGAGTTATGTTGTAATAACGAGCTGGACTCGCTTCATTTTTATAATAAAATGTTTATTTAACGTACCCTGATTTTGGGGGCGTTACAGGTTCCTTCCAAACAGTAGTAATAGAAAAGAAGGATTTGGGATCAGTGGCTTGCTTTTCCTTGTACGGATCTTTCTTAGCCTGTCCGTACTCCTTCCGTTCCTTGTACGTTTTGGGCTCAGGCTTATCCACCTTCTTTGTTGGTGTTTTAGGCTGTTCGGCAGCAATCCTGCCGTCCTCACGGAGTATGTCATCCTCCATTCTGGCGTGCTGCTCTATTCGCTCCATCAGTTTGGCCAACGGAGCCACCGGATGTTTATTCAATGAGCGACGCAGTTCTCCCCGAACAGGCAGACCAGTTTTGAAGGTTGCTATGGCGTATTCCTCACTGCAACTCTCAATCTCATTGAAAGTTTCCCAATACTTCTTTGCGTAATCTCTGATCGGCTCGCTCTCCGCCTGTTTCATGGTGGAAAGACTCTCAAACGTCTTTGGGGCCTTTCTGCTTGTCAAGAACCGAGCAGTGAATTCCTCGGCCAACTGCCTCCACTCTCTTATGGATCGTGGTGCCAACTTATGAAACCAAGACAAGGCCACCTTGCCTAGACTTGATGGGAACATTTTGCAAAGAATGGCATCATCGCCATCGTGCATGAACATAGCCTGCTGGTAATGCTGTATGTGAGCCACAGGGTCCGTGTTTATCTCGTAAAGCACGAACGCTCCGTGCTTCACTCTGTTTGACAACCTGGCCTCCTGCAGCCTCCTTGCAAAAGGGGAGGCTGCGATGTTACTCAGGGCTTTACGTACTGCTTCTCGTGCAGACACTGTCCCTTCCTCATTTTCCTTCATTTTGTGAGCCGTAGCTTTGGCCCAGTCAGCATCAGGTCTCTCATACCTGTCACGGTGATGCTTCCTTGTTTCTTCCTCAGGTGAGGAACTCCGCTCTTTGCTCCTTCTTCTTTGGGAAGAAGCCCTTCACCTTTCAAGCGTTTGGTCTTTACTTCTGCTTCTCCTCCTTCGTGGGGAAGCTTCATATCGTCTCGTGGTAGGACTATTGCTCCTGCTCCTTCTACCTCGTGAATGAGGCTCTTTATGGACTAGCAGAGCCCTCCTATGTTCTCCAGAATCCCTTCGTGAGAGTCCGGAGTCCTCCGGGTGATCTCGTACCCGCTGTAACTCTCGTGTCTCGTACTCTCATCTTTTAATCAAACGAGCATACTCCTCAATCTCCTTCCTCTTTTTGTCGAGGATATCCTCGCTGTTGTGGACACTTCTTGAACGTTCCACCGACGCCTCTCTTCGGTGGGATTTGCTCCTTCTCGTGGAGCCCGTAATTGCTTTGTCCTCTCTTCCAGTAGGCTTTTTCGGAGCACCTGGTGGAGATTTATCCCCTCCACCACTTAACTGGTTCTTTGGATTGAACGGCGTAGTTGGATCTTCTTCCATCATGGCTATCTTTTCAGGGAATCCGTTCGTTTCCCACAGACGACGCCAATTGTAGGGGGGATGAAAACAATTGGTGCTCTGAACAACACCAAACTGCAACGGCTTCACGTGTCTCTACACCGGAACCCTAGTTCTTCATCGGAGCCCTAATCTGCAAAATAGACAAGGGGTGAGTACACCTTTGCCTCTCGTGGCAAAGGCCCTCCGATGCCTAAGTTAGTATCACGTACTAGTAAATAACCCTAATTATCAGTTGGAAAGCAATAAGAGATGGCCAAATATTGCGTACCTTTTACCTCCAGGCTTACCTCGTATTTATAGATTCACGGATGCTTGCTGCCCAAGCATTCCTGTTACCTTAGGATTCCTACCCCGTATAGGAAACCTAGTATCTCATGGATTCTCATTCCCTTATCTGTATAATAGCTTAACCTTTATGGGACTCTCAGCCCTTTTGGGACTATTTCCCATAATTATCCGAACACCCCATTCACGTTGGGTCTCTTGCCTCAATCGCATATACTCGGGATCTCAATCTTTTACGGAATATTACCATTCCGGAGCATTCTTGCCACGTCATGACTAAGGGCAATTTCTTCGACTATTCGGCCACCTCTTTGCCGAACAGTCCTCCTGGACCAATGACCTCACATGCAACTGGTTCATGTCGTTATATCTGGACAGAAGACTTCACATCTCTTTTGTCCTTAATAGCCGAACAGTCTACCTGGGCTAATGACTTCTCATGTCACTGGTCCACACAGCCGTTCATCGCACTGCTCGGTGATAAGCCCATCATGCCTACCACGTGCCCCCGTTACATCACGTGCTCGGTGACTAATTATACTTGATCGGGAATACCTCCCTACAAGCTACACTAACATGAATTGATTGTTCATATGCATATACCCACTGGATTGATATTGTGGTTTGCCAAGATAAGCTCATGTCATAATTTTGGGATAGTGGCTTTTACACTTGATATTTGGCATGCAATGATATTGCAGTTTGCCGAGATAAGCTCGTGTCATAATATTTTTATTCTTGAACATGTAGGTTTCCGTTGCCATCACCAACATCTTTAATGTCGCCGGAGTCCGTTCCGTCGACAATGCCTCCTCGATCATTGAATTAAGGAGGCGGAGGTATGGAGTGGACACAATGAAGATGACGAAGAGGTATTGAGTGGTTCTTTAGAAAAGAGAGTGAGGAGATAGGTACTAATGTGAATGGAAATGAGTCAACAGAAAATCTTGAAGTTATAGTTGAGCAACTAAAGGTGGGAATGATGTTCGACACACCAGATGAAGCTTATCTATATTACTCAAGATATGCTAAAGAAATGTTGAATGCAAATGATAACGGCGAATGGTAGAAGACTTGCTTATTGATATAGGGAGTTTTTTGTACTTTGTTAGAAACTAATTTATGGTAATTCTCTCATTCATGTTTTGTGGTGAAGTGAAAATTATGTGGTGTTTTTATCATTTTGTTTAATGAAAAAGGTGTCACATTCAATGTTGGTAACAATTGTGTATGCATTTCAGTTTTGAGTTTCAATGTTGGTAACAATTACTTCAATAGTAGGTGCTGGAAATTGAGTTTCCAGAGTGCTGAAATTGAGTTTCAGTTTGGAGTTTCTGGACTGGTGGAATTTGAGTTTCTAGAATGTCCTTGTGTCGTGTCCGTTTCCGTGTCGGACATGGTTCGTGCCCTAGTTTTTGAAAAATAATGTGAAACATTGGTGACATTTGGAATTTGATCCCAATAATAATGGAGAGTAGTTCACTTGGTTGTTCTATGGAAACGATGAATATGTATTGTTATTTTCATTGGTCATGACATTGATGAATCTGTAATAGTATTAGCATTACGATTGCTTTGTTGAACTTGTGAATGTTGCAAGGTTGCAATGTGTTGGATTATATAGGATGAATGCAATTTATATTAGTCAAAGCGTATTGTGTAGTATCCGTATCCTTATCGTATTTTGAAAGATGTATTATGTCGTATCCATATTTGAAATTGAGTTCACTTTTAGTTTCTAGAGTGCTAGAAATTGAGTTTATGGAATGTCCTTGTTTTGTGTCCGTTTTCGTATCGGACATGTGTCAGACACAGCTCCTTTTTCTCCTCGTCATCAAAAAGTTAGGATTTCAAACTTACTTAAGTATTTTTGTTACCTCTTGGCCCTCTTTGTCGACAACAAACACACCAACGCAGGTGTCTAAATGTAATTAGCATATGCAGGAAAGTATAGGTCAAAGCAATTTGGCTTCCTGTTACATTTTCAGCATAAGTTGCTCATTACCGTAGCTACAAAATAGTGTACCTACAAAATATTTCATGGTGATCTTGTAGTTTCTATGAGGCTAAGTTGTTTGTTGATTGACATAAAGTTGGTGCCAATGCCAAGTTCATGATAATGCCTAGAGCTGGCAAAAGGGGACACAAGGTAGTTTCTAGTAAAATTTGTGCAGCACCTCCCCTATTTTTTATCCTAACCTGACGTCTTGCGTCTCGTTCAGTACAACAACAATAACATGTTATGCACAAGCCCACACTGGGCATTTTTCATCCTAATGACCATTCACAAAGCCAAAGTCATAAAATCATCAAGCACATTCAAGTTTAAAGTTTTGAAACAACAAAGAAAACCAAACATTGTCTTCAGAAAACCACGAAAGCAACAAAAAATAAATAGAGCAAACTCTGGCATTCACTAGAATGATGAGCGCAATACATAGTCTTCCAGATACAAAACCATTATATGGGCATTACATTTATCCTCTCCCTTAAGCTGCAAGAAAAAAATAAAAATAAAAAGAAATACTATCACCACCCTCACTATCATCGTCCTCATGCTCCAGTCTTCCTCCTCCTCCTCACTACCCGTCTCCTCTTCGTCCTCATCCTCCTCATCGTTGGCATCGACACTAGAAGATGTTTGAAGCATCATTAGGATGTTCATAGTAATAGCTACAACATGAATGGGTTGTGGCATGATCGGGTATTCTTGTTGTCCCTTGCCGCATTTTCCAGCCAATTCAAGCACGGTAGCACCTGTTAAAACACACATCAATTAGGCCACCTTTTTCCTAAACCACCTTGCTCAAATTCTGAAATAAGTTGATCAGTTTGCAAAATTAAACCTTGGGTAAATCCAATTTCCACACACATTTAAATGAGCAGTCATCTCAATAAGACCCTTGTGAAGAAAGGGAATCAGGTGGATGCACATAGACTCAACATTGAAATGTCTACCATGCTGAAAGAATAGTTGGTTAATGTCTTTAGTCTGATGAAGGTATGTATCACGTGGCTTATTTGGTTTTTCATTTGAAGAGGTTACTGGTATAGCTACAAGGAATTCAACTTGTTTCTCTTCTTTTCCTTGGGATTAGCCAGGATTTTTATTCCAATATATGAACCAAAACTTGATGCTTTCATTGAGTTTCTCATATGGAGGTTCTCCATTTGGGTTGATAAGCCTACTCCAGGGAATGCTCTTATGAATTTGAGGTACAGAGATGAAAAAGCAATCGGCCTGGGAGGAAAATGGGAGGACCAAAACGACTGCTGAGTAAAGTTGTACATGTGGTTCAATTTGGATTCAAAACACCAACTTTCAATTGAAATCTCATCTTTCAATTCTAAGCAGAAACGAAATAAGGAAAAGCAAATAAACCAAAACCCCAACTTTCAATTGAGAGAGAAACAAACAAAATAACGAACAGAGAGAGACCTTGGCGGTGTGTGGTCGCGTCGGAAGCCGCGAAGGCGAAAATCGCCACTGGTGGTGGCGGTGGCGATTGGTGGAGGGAAGGTCGCCGGTGGTGATGGCGGTCGCGGTGGTGGTCGCCGGTAGCGGTCGCAGTGATGGTGTTGGTCTGGTCACCGTCGTCGTCGTCCTCCTCCTCCTCCTCGTCTCTCTCCCTTTTACTCTTGCATCATGTAGAACCTCTCTCTCCCAATTTCTCTATCATCGCATAGAACCAGATGAATGCTTTGCTTGGATTGGAATTTGAAAAAAGTTTTGAAAAATAGTAGGAGTAATGAGTGGAGAGAGATAGAGAGAGAAATGTTGAAAGTATGGGGAATCTAGGGGCAATTTTTTGAAAAATTATTTTTAAGTTTCAAAAAGAACAAGGCAGAAGTATTTTGATTTGGTTTTTTTTTTTTTTTAGGGACGCCCAAAATGACGTTTTGGGCTATCCAGGGTTGGGGCATGGGCTGGTTTCCTGGTGTGTAGACTTACACATAGGGGTGAGCAAAATATCCGTTAAATCGTGAATCCAATCCAAACCGAAAGATTTGGTTAGGTTTTTTAGTAGTATGGTTTGGTCATGGTTTAAAAAAATTAGAAACCGCATTATATGGTTTGATTTGTGGCTTCATGTTCACAGTTATGGTTCTAAACCGATCCGAACCGTATAATATATATGTATATATATAATATGTATAGTTATATATATTTTAATTATGATTCACCAAATAAATATGGGAGCCTACTTTCCTTATTTATTGATCCTATTAAATCCACCAATATTTAGTTTTCTAATTTGTATTCCTATAATTCCTCTACTACCACTACCAAGGCTAATTACCCTAACTTTCTATATAAGAAAACCTATCCCTATACTATATAAACCTAATGTACTAAGGTAGCATCCATCTGTTGCCCAGCCACAATAAGCCATCTATCTCCTCACCCATAGTTCTCTCTGCAATCTGCATGGCTTTCATGAATGTAAGGGAAAACAAATCATATTCTTGCTTTGATTTTTTGTGTTACTATTTTTTTTCCAGATTAATAATATTTTATTTAATCTTAACTTTTTTCTTCTTTCTTTTCTTGTTAGATGTCAACTACAGAATGAAATTGATTTTAATATAAGTTTTTTTAAATTTATCTTCGTAATTTTAAGTATTTCAAATATTTTTTTGAGATGATAGCTTAGTTCAAAGCAAACCGTGGTTAAAACCGAAATCGAACCGTAATCTAATGGATTGGATTGGTTTGGTTCTATGCGTTTTGTGAGTTGGTTTGGTTCTCGAAATTTATAATCCGTAGGTATTGGTTTGATTCTTAGTTTATTATAAAATCGAACCAAATCGAACATGCTGACCCCTGAGTTACACATTTATATTTAATTTTCCTTTTACTTTCTACGGTTTTCACAAATTCCAAATACTCCATCAATTCCATGGACGACTGTACAATCTACAAACCCTAGCCGTGCTCGAGCTTACATCTCCGCAAGAAACAAACAGACTCCCCATCGTCAACATCATCCGAAGAAGGATAAGGAGAAGAAGCATCATCATCGTCATCATCAGAAGGAGCAGAAGCAGAGCTAGAAAAATCGAAAATTCCACTCCTCTACCCAAAAAGCCCTCCGGTCAAAACCAACCAAACACCATATCCCCAACCCTGATCTGATCCGACTCCGAACCCGATTCCCAGCCACTACCCAAAATCAAAACCTATTTCTCCCAAGCCTGTGGTAGAAGACCCACCATCGAAGCGAAGCGACTCCTAACAGGAAGGCTGGCGGTGTCTTGGAGGAAACGCCGAAGAAGAAGCAGTTAAGCAGTTATTTGACGAAGAGGACGAGATTGCTATTCCGAGTCGTAATAGTAATCTCATCCTCTTCATCAAATAACTGTTTCTTCTTTTCCTCTACGTCACCGCTAGCCTTCCTCTTAGCAGTCGCCTCCGGTGGGTCGTCTACCACGGGCTTGGGAGAAATGGGTTTTGGTTTCGGGTAAAAATATCATTCCCTTCAAAATAGCAATCTCGTCCTCAATCGCTGTGAGGGCATTACAAAGACGCAGCTGTATGAGAAGGTGCGGAGGTTGAGGCAGAAGTATGAGAACAATGTGATGAGAGGGGGAAAAAACTGTGAGGACCACCCGGTGTTTTCAAAAGCCCAAGAGGAAAAAGCGGGGAATGTTGGAGGTAATGGTGTGGGAAATGGGAGGGCAAAGTTTAGTGGGAGTCGAACCGGTGGTGTGGGTTTGTGGAAGGGAGGAGAAAAGAGTGAGGTTGAGAGAATGGGAGTGGATGCGGAGGTTGAGGTGTGTGCGGGGGGTTTTTGGTCAGGTGGGGTTTGTGGAAGGTCAGTGGGTTGAGTTGTTTGGGAAAGGAGATTGTGAAATATGGGTTGGAGTTGATTAGTGATTCTAAGAATGTGGAGTTGGAGGGGAAGTGGAAGAAGTTGAGGGTGGAGGAGATGGAGCTGTACTTGAAGAAGGTGGGCTTGATTTGCGAGCAAGCGAAAGTGGTGCTAGGAGCGATGAAGTCATAAGTGGTGCTGGATTTTGTGTTGCTGATTACTAATGGTAAGACAAGGGTGTTAGGTTTCTTGTTGTTTTTTGTGTTTGTAGCATTTTGGCAATTAACTGGTTATGATGATTCTGTGGTAACTAGTCCTTTTTTGTGTTGTTAGTAACTAATGCAAAAGGCAAGGGTGTTAAGGTTTGTGGTGGTGTTTTTTTGTTTCTGCAGCAGTTTTGGGAATTAACTGGTTAACGATGAATTTGTAGCATCTTTTGTCTCTTTGCTAACAATATGCCCATATTTTCGGGAAGTATACCCTCTTCACGTTACAAATACCTTCATTCAGCGCATTTGAGGTTTACTTCAATGGTTTATCTTCTTGACCTTGAAGACTGGAATTGTCATGTATGCTTTCTATTTACCCTGTTGTACTTTCTTTGCTCCTGTCTCTTTTGTTGGTTTACTGTTGAAACCTTCAAGTCATCAGGGCATTAAGGATTTAGTCACATAATGATGGCTTCTGTGGTTTGATTTCTAATGCAAAGAAAGGGCGTTATGTAAATTGGCTCTCTGTTCTTGATTAAAAATCCAAAGACAAGGCCCAAGTGTGCAAGTGTAGTTTTAGTTTTTTTGTTCTACAACCTCAGGGAATTAGTTGGTATGGTGAACTTTTAGTATCTGCCCTCAGCCGACAATATGTCCATTTTCTGGTGGGTACACTCTTGTTGCCAATTGCCATGCCCTAACCCCTTCATTTAGTGCCTTTGGAGTCCATTATTTTTTGACAACTCGGTATCTGGCTCGATGGACCAACTAATCCGAGGTACAAATCCCTTCATCCACTATAGGAGGCCCTTGTTAACATTTAAATTTGAAGTTCTTTTGCATGGTTTATGCTGTGTTTGGATGAGTTTTTGAGAAATTTTTGAAAATTTTTGTAGGGTTATGAGAGGAAAGAAAAATGAAAGTAATGATTGAAAGTATGCGTAATGATTGGAGAGAGAAATGAGAATAATGATTGGATATAGGAGTGAGTAATGATTGAAAGTAGGGTTAATGAGTGTTTTTTGAGTTGAATTTTTTTTTTTAAAATGCTATCCAAACAAGGCATTAATGTTTTGGACCTTGACAATTAGGTTCTCATCTTTACTTCCCCTGTATCTTCTGGTTCTTTCTTTTGGTACCAATTAACTAGTTGCAAGTTGCAATTGATTTCTAGGATCTATGTTTCTGAGCTAACAATGCATCTCTGTATGGTTACTGGTTCAGTTGGTCTAGTATTTTTTTTAGCTTGACTAGCAGAATAGCCATGTATACTTTCTCCATATCTTCTTTTTCTTTCTTTCCTATGGCCGTTTTTTTAGTTAAATGTAGAAGATATGTTAATTTCACTTGTTCAGAATCAGGGTTTTGAGATTTATCTTGAGCCATCTGTCTCCCCATTCACTCCCTTGTGTAGTTCAATATCATTCTTGGATCGTCGTTTGGTATTTAATTCTCTCCATGATTGTTCCTAAACTCCTGTTTTCATTGCTGATCAATTACGTCTCAAATGTCTTTGGGGGTTCGCTCTGCCCTCAAGGATAGCAGGCCTGTTGTCATCTTGTGCGATTGCCTTGATTTTTTTTGTGGTGATGTTGTACTCGTTGAGTTTTACAAGAGTTGAGTTTTGTTCACCCTCCACTTATGAGGGTGAACATTAACCTCTTTCCTATTGGTTAAAATGATTTGGACTCTACCACAAAGTGATGTCATGCTTATCAAAAAGTGTATTGCATGGTAAGCATAACATCACTTTGTGATGACATCCACACTATTTCAACCAATAAGAAAAAGGGTAATATTCACCCTCTTTTAAGGAAGGTGAACAAAATTGCACTCGTTTTACAATGTGAATGGTTTGGACCAAATTTCTGGGATTGGGATGAGCCCCATTTTCACCCACCGCAGCCTGCACACCCTGGATCCGTCTCAAATGATCATTTCTATAAATGCAGCTTATCTTTCACAGGCAATAAAATACCAAAAGAACAACAAAAATAAACTCTGGGTTGGAGGCAATAATACAATAAACACGTAATCTCTGAAATGAAATAGAGTAGAACCATCTGAATTTAGAGCAAATCAAACGCGGGTTCCATGTTGATGAGTCTTCTCTTCTCTAGCTGTTCCATGATGAATCTTCTCTTCTCTAGCTGTACCAGTGGCTGAAGCATAATAGACAATTGCTAAAGCTGCATGAATGAAGCACAAGATCCCTCCTATAGACAGAAGACGATGGTGTGGTAATCCACAAGATTTTCTTGACCTTGAATTTGTTAGTGCCCCAATAATCAACATTGAGAATGCAACTGCTACTATAATCCTGCATCAATAAGTACATTAGCAGAATCAAATATGCATCCGCGTCTGTTCAAAAAAAAATATATGCACACACCAAGCTATAGATTGTTATTTTTTAAGCAATACTACATACACAGACTTGTGTGGACTGATTTAGACACAGTTGTGTCCAAAAAAGTCTGATGCACAAGGGCCCCTCTGTCTTTTGTGGCGTTGATGTACAATAAATGGTTTCGGACATATCAGTATCATTGTGCATATAAGTCTACTATGTATACATATTCTTCCTTTTTCTTTTTTTTTCCCCTTCTATAATCCTGCATTAATACGTACATCTGCTATTTTCTTTAATCTGATGTGAGAAAAAATCAATGACATGTAGTAATCGTTATGAAAAAGTACCAAGATAAGACGAGGGAGACCGCTGCCAATTGCTTGTTAGGAGATGCTTTGCCCAGTGCTTCCTTGGACCAGATGCAGATGCAGCCACCAAGTAAGTTAGAAATGGCATGGGCTAGGGCTAGAAGTGCTGCTGCAGCCAACCCTAGCTTGAAAGCTCGATAGCTTGGTTCTCTACACTCAAATATCCAAACCTTCATATGTTTCATCTGCCCAACAAAAATCAAATTACATCAACATATATTGTGGTATAAGTTTTTTTCTGACACTGTTTTTTGTTTTCAATTTTTCAGAAAACACAAAACTTGTTTGGGTTTTGGATTTTCTTTCTTCCGAAGGCGTCCACACCACAATGGTTCAACGACGTAAACTACAAAAGGCCATAACAAACATCGTCAAAATCTCATAGCATCTTCCATACTATTGTAATGAAGAACCACGATGTTCACGACAGAATGACAAACCCTCGTGACTAGACTTTACTTGAGTAAATGCTCATTTGCAACTACGCCACAACGGTCTGGAGCATTCACCATAAAATAAGGTGGACTTATATCGGGGCACATGGGGTTAGGTGCCCCCACTCTGTATTCAAGATTTATACCAATGATCCCACATATTTGATAGAAGTGTGTATTCCACTATATCAAAACACACAATATTCGTATATATCACGAAATAAAGAACATCTCTCATTTCATGCCTCAATTTTGCTCTATGGTTGGTTTTTGTTTGTCTAATTGGGACGTTAAAGTCTTGTTTCTATTTGGTTTTAATAGTTCATAGTTGTGAAAAGTACTTCACAAATCATAAGTAATTCAGCGGTAGCATTCTAAAATTTTGTTGATGTCATTTCTAATACATAGAATGCCCCGACTATGTTGGATTCTTGGATCGGCCACTTACATAAAACCTCCTAACTATGCTTATAGGATGGACTATTTGTTTTATATTTTTCCTACGAGACTTGGCTGTTTTAGTCCGAAAATGAGAACAATAATAGAAACGACAAATAACAGAAAGAGCGAATGAGGACTAAGAAAACAAAACAATAATAAAAAATAGCTGTCAACATACCTTGTTCTGAGCTAACTCAGCTTCAATGCCGAGTATGCCGGCTACGATGTCCAGGATGATGATTAAGAGGCATACAATTATGCCCATGTTCTTTGCCATTTTTAGCAAATTGAGAGATCTGAAAGATTATCGGATGGTTGTGAAGAAAAAGGGAGGAGATTGGAGAAGTCTTATATACAGAAAAAGATCTCTCTGTATTTGCTTCTGTTTTAATCCAGAATAGGGAGGAGAATCTGAACAAGTATAGCCTTGTATGAGAATCTGCTTTTGCTTCCTTCCATTAAACAAGTAAAGAAGGGTATCCCCAGAAAGGGGTAGGATACGTGCATTAATCAAACAGCTTCCTCTTGTAGAATACTCACCATTTGAGTTTATTCCTTTAACTGCTCAGTTTTCTAAATCTTGCGTCCGCACTACTGTATTTAAGAAGAGATTAAAAAAAACTAGTCACAAACTTGAATTGGAGGGAGAGTGGAAGAAGATGAGGGTGGAGAAATGAAGGCTTTACTTGAAGAAGGCAGACTTGATTCGCGAGCAAGCAAAACTGGTGCTTGAAGCGCTGAAGTTGTTGGGGGAACGAGGATGTATGCAGGTAAATTCTGGGATTACACAACCCCTTCATTGAGAGATTTTAAGTTAACTTGAATGGCTTGTCTTCTTGACCTTGAGGACTAGAATTGTCATGTTTACTTTCTCAATACACCGCTGTTCTTTCTGTTGCGCTTTTGTTGGTTTGATGTTGAAGCACTGAAGTCATCGCGGCATTGAGGATCGAGTCAGACTTATGGTTTCTGTGGTGATTTCCTCTGCAAAGACAAGGGTGTTGTGTTAACTGGCTTTCATGGTGTTGATTACTCATGCAAACAATGGTGCTTGGGTAATTGTTCCTTTTGTTTTACAGCAGCTTCGATCCTAATCGGCTATCAGGGATTTCTAGTAACATGGTTTCTCAGCTAGTGATGTGCACATTTTTATGGTGACATACCCTGGTTGCCAGGGTTGCAAAACCCTTCCGTTAAAACATTTGAAGATCTTTTGCAGAATCGTCGTATGTACTCTCTACATCTTGTTCTTTCTCTGCAACTGTCATTTTTCTTGTTAGCACATTTGCAGTTCAATTGCATGTTCTAGTAATTTTAGCTTGACCACCAGAATAGGCATGTGTACGCAGTCTATATATCTTCTTGTTCTTTCTTTGCAACGGTTGTTTATCTAGTACTGTAGTAAGATTTGTTGATACAACTTGTGTTTAGAATTCTATATAATTGAGGTTCGAAAATCAGTGGACTGATCGATATAATGTGAGACACACAGGATAAAGCTTAGTTGTGCTTGATGGAGGAAAGGCCTCCTTGTCTTCAAGGTTTTTCCTTATTCTGCTTTTGCTTCTAGGGCTGTTACTCGAAACCGGAAAGTCGATCGAAACCGGAAAAACCGGACCGGACCGGATTTTTTAAACCGGTTGAATAATTTCGATTCGATTCCGGTTTATAAAATTTTA
>BPLS01019257.1:160-10511 GCA_019656275.1 Rhododendron kiyosumense
GGGGGATGGACTGCGTCCGGCACAAGGAATGGATTCAACGGCAGCCCGCCGAGTCCATGATAATTTCGCCGCAGTCAGGTCGGTCTGATCGGCGGGGTTCCCAGCCACCGAACGTCCCCTACTCCCTGATGAGGAAAAAGGAAGTGTTAGGTAGGGGAGACAGGTGGCGCAGTATCGTTTCCCTAAATGATTGGAGCAAATTGTGGAGACCGTTTTTGGGTAATACAAATCTTTTGCTTGATTTGAGGAGGCGTAGTAATCAACCCATGATCTTCGGATATGGGTAGATCCTCCCGTTCCTGGACCTATATAAAGGAGCAAAGGTGGCAGAGGTAAGGAGAGGAAAAAAACGCTAGATCAGAAGTTTCACGTCTTGGAATTCTCTTGAACTAACTTGACCATCGGAGTGCCTAACCCGGATCTCTACCATCCGGGCTTGGGCACTAACGTGGTTGTTTCTTGTGCAGGCTTGACCAGAGCTAATTCCTCTTAAGGGTTCCGTCAGGGAAATCACGCCACCACAATTTTCAAGTCTAAATTTCCAATGTCTGAAATGTCAAGGATTTGCAAATCACACGTACGTAGTTGACTGAAATTTCAATTTGAAAATGAACAAGTTGGGCTTCCCAATATTGACATGTACAAGAATTCTGTTCATGCAATGCAACGACTCCGCCCTATATAACACGTAAAGAGCGTATGGCTGCTAACAAAATATTGCAGAGAGACTTCAGTCGCCAATCGAGTAGACTTGTGCGAAGATGGCAGGAGGAGGTGATCAACGATTGCGTTACATGAACCTTACGACAGATGAACGAGGTCCGTTCGAGGAGATTAGGCCCGGAGAACTGAATCAGCCCAATGATGTTCCCTCTTTTCGCAAGTGCGATCGATGCAGGCAGCCTTTACCCGAAAACTTCACGCCTCTCGCTGGCGAGCCCTGGACAACCGGGATCTTTGGTTGTGCCGAAGATCCTGATAGTTGCTGGACAGGACTCATCTGCCCGTGCGTTCTGTACGGTCGTAATGTCGAGAGGTTAAGAGACGACGGTACTCGCTGGATTGCACCGTGCATTTGTCATGCCGTTTTTTGCGAAGGTGGGATCGCACTTGCGGCAACAACAGCAGTTAGCGTTCCATGGTATCGGTCAAGCGTTGGTCGTTTTAGGTGTGGGCGTGTATGCATGTTGGTCGGGGATTGCCACTTTCGCCGGTATTGATAGGCTTTCATTGCAGAAGAAGTACCATCTCGAGGACTCGCCATGTACAGCGCCAGTGGTGCACTGCTGCTGCTTGCACTGGTGCGCGTTGTGCCAGGAGCACCGAGAGATGAAGGCACGTCTCTCGGACGGACTTGTTGCACCAGGGACCGTTGTCGATCCTCCCCATGTTCAAGAGATGATCAATGGCAGCAGCCGGGACGACAATGGTACGACACCATCTCCTAGAAGAAGCGCTGGGCGCAACAATTTGGAGCTGCAAGCCTTATAGATTTTCACCATTGCCCCCAGAAAGGGGTGGCCCAAACCTTTTTTTGGGCCCAAGGCAAGATTTTAATGGGAGAGACACCTTGGGTTTAATGGATATGGTGTTACACATATTGTTTATTCATTATTTTGTGTTTGTATGTTGGGAACAAAAGTTATTGAAAAAAAGAATAAATTTTAGTTTATTGACAGAAAGTATATTATTGAAGAATGACTTAGACCCTGTTCCGTTTAACTTTTTGTCCTTTTTTGTACCTATAGATATTCAATCAAGTTAATATTTTTGCATGAATGACTTACTCAACGAGTACTACAAGATGAACGGTTCCGATCGTTATTGTGGCCCAAAACTGGATTGTGTTGGACACACCAAAAACTGAACTAGATCTTAGTCCCTGTTTTTGGACGAATTCATTTTCTGCCATAGCTTTGCCCTTTTTCTAACAAAAAATAAGATAAATAAGGTTTCTAATTCCATCAAAGATTTCTTCACAATTCCATTAATTCTTCATATCCTGTTTTGTAAGATGAATTTAGAAATTCTATACCGCAGCCCGTCCTACCGGATTCCCATATTCTCGTGAGAGACCTAGTACCATGATGAATTTAGGCCACTTTGAAAATAATAAAGTCCAGGGAAACTTAATTAATTGTTTTTCGCCTGTTCAAAGTTTGCTAGCTACCAATTAACATTGTTTTGCATTGAGAGATCTGCAACACCAACAATCCTAGAAATATTTGTTGATTAAAATCAATCCATGAAAAAAAAATGGAAAATCGAATTTTTTTATTCTTGTGTCATGGAGTAATTAATACTCCGGGGGGGTCCTCCGTAGCCTCTACCTCTATTTTTATTTGGATTTTTATCTATTTGCTCAAACGTCTACGGCAACGGTCGGAAATGTAAAGCCCATCAAGAGTGAAAGTATAATCAAAATGAGACCAAGCAACCACTTTATAATTATATTTGATCTAACAAGATTACAATAGCTCAGGACAAACTTGCCGATAAAATTAAAAAAATAAACTGATAAAAAAAATACTCTATCCGTCCTAAATTTATATCAGGCTTGCAAACCTAGGCCTTTAAAAAGTTGCATTTTTTTTTTAAATAACTCATTGATATGTGAAAAAATTAATTTTTTTAACAAAAAACACATCTTTTTAAAGACCTAGTAGGTTTGCAGGTCAGGCGTTTATTTAGGAACGGATGGATGGAGTAGCTTACTACAAACTTTAGGGCATGTAGCCCTTACTTTATTTTTTTTCACTACAATTTGCTAATTTTTTTGTCTGAATCAAGATGCAAAACAAGCAAAGATTTGAATACAAAATAAACTAGCAAGCAAAATAAACTAGTAAGAAGAATCGGTAACGAAACGGGCCCCTAGCTAGCTATTTCACAAATCATTTGGTGAAACCGTGATCAGCGCGCGGTCACACCTCTTGGTCTCGGGCTGCAGAATCCGAGATGGAAACATTGAACAACCAGTACCACTTCTTCCTCCGCGGATATAGAGATCCTTGACAAGCAACTTAAACGATGGAGGAACACCCGTCATCGACACGAGAAAATTCACGAGGTGATCGAAAACCATCTTGTTATTTGTCGCGCGTCTAGTTGCGAAAGGACAGATTCTTACCACAGTTTATATAGGGAGTAGTTGTCTTGCGCAACAAGACTTTATCTTTGCTGTGTGATGCCATACAGTGGATGCATCGTTGTAGGTATTGATTTAAATGAGCTTAATTAATTTCCCGTTTACATCGTGGAATGATAGGAATCCAACCGAGATGTGTACGCAATGTAATAGAGGGAAATTCACTCACTCGATGATATGACATGAACAACGACCGCTATGTAGTCATCCTCGAATTCTTGATGATCAACAAAAGTATTGCTTGCCTAGCTATTTGGCTAGCTTGTAGATGTGCAGACAAAAGGTTGGTCGCTTTTATATAGGTCTTAGGAGTGCGAGAAATTAAAGTCACCATATCGCAATTGATTCGTTTTCACGATGGCCTTTAATATTTTTACTTTGCCCAAACAGGATTATTGCAATTCGTCCTTGGAAATATTTTGATTAATTATTTGTCGATTGCTAGTTACCAAAGATCTTCACCTGGTAATCGCTGAACCAAATTATTCTTGCCAGTTATGGTATCAACAGGTAGAAAGAAAATAAATTTCAGTCCATGTATTGTTTATACAGTTTCAGAATAAAATTCATACCACAATAAGAACACAAGATTATTTTGCTAACAAAATAATGTAGAAGAACACACTTAGGGAATGCCCTGGCAAGGGCAAGTGTTAGACTTAAGGAGTAATCCCTTTGGTTTGGGGTTCGATTTTCCACCGGGATGAGTACCCTGGTATTTAAGTGGGGGGGTTTGCACGGTTGGTGTGCTGTAGCTAGCTCTCTCCGAGGTTTAGGTTGCGCAGTCAGGTCTTTTGAGTAAATTGTTACTCTACGGGCCTTATAAGATGAATGGTTCAAATTTCTGCAACAAATGCACGATAAAGCCCACAAATTAATTGTAGCGGAAACTATGAAATTTTCACCAAAGGTGGACATAATTTAATCTCTTTTCAAAAACCGTGGCTAAAGCACTTTTTTTTTTTTTTTGGGGGGTGGGTGTTCAACCCCACGGGGTTGGCCAGTGGTTAAGCTTGGAACTTTGGGAATTTGCTTTCTTGTCTGAAGTTTGGAACCACTTTGGTGTCATCAATTTTGTGGGGCCAACTATTTAATTGGTCATCCTAAGTGGAGGGTGAAATTGTCAAAGGGCTTGTAGTCCAATGGTATTTATTTTTTTTGTGTTTTTTGTCATATTTCCTGGTCCTTCATCGTGGGAGGCTAGGGTTCAAGATCCGTCCTAGGTGTTTGTGCTTTAGAGCTATAGACATCTTTTGACGGATGTTAATCTAACTATTCTAACAATATTAGCCGATTAAAAAAAAAAAAACACTACAAAGATAACACTACAAAAGACACTTCTCAAATGATATTTAGATAGGATTGGATGAGTGCAAATAGAGAGCATATATGTTTCTAAATTAGATGGATATCCTCCATCTAAATTGTTGATCCATAAAATGAAACTAACCACGACACCTCATGCGTTACAGGTCATATAGTCGAAACAAACTAGTGATCATGTCCAATTTTTTAATAACTTCCAAGCCTTTTGATCTCCGCTAGCGTAGAAACCGTCGGGTCTCGCCTCCCAGTAGCAGTTATAATAACCGGATGTCTCATGGCAGTACTTTCGATCGATTTTATTATCATAAGTTACAACACTTTTGTCTTTGGAGCCCCAATAGAAGTGACAAAAGAAGAGAGTTGATCCAATAAAGTTTGGGTGGAAATTCCATTTGAATTCCGCCCCAGTGGAGAGCGTATGGTTTCCAAGATCATCATCCGCAGATTGACAACGAAGTCGCAATTCGTTTGGAACGCGACTAATGATATGAACGCACGTATCAGATTTAGATATTGTGTGACCGGATAAAAATGTCAAGATGAGTAAAAGAAGAAGGGAAAAGCGTACCATTGTACCCTTTGCAATGCCGAAATGATATTGGTATTGCTTGTGATTGTGATTGTCTTCTTCACCTCATTATATACACTTAGGATGAAGCAATAGGATTTTGCTTTTTTTTGGTATGTGAGGCAATTCGATTTTTATTTATGTCAAGTGAGTAATGGGAATTGAATTGCATGGGATTTTTCTTTATCCAAGCTTCACAATCCAATTTCTTTAATCCACCAAAATAATCTGTGCCAAACACCCACTTATATTTGAAATTGCGGATTGTAGATTATAGATTTTTGGACTATAAGGAGAATTCGTACAAGTGTTTTGATATGCATAATAAAATTTAATTTCCTCGAAGATTTTGTGAGTGTATGTGACTAATTGCTGAACGGACGGCTCGGATGCACCACCCGCACAGCACCATCCTCAGTTCCTGCAGTACAGGAACCGTAGTAGGGCAACCGATACCTTGGTCATGAATGAATTTAGGCCACTTTGGAAAAAATAAAGTCCAGGGAAACTTAATTAATTGTTTCGCCTGTTTCTTAGTTTGCTAGTTACCAACATTGTTACTTTCATGAATTGAGAGATCTGCGCGCAACACCAACAATCCTAGAAATATTTTTAGATTAAAATCCATCCATGAAAAAAAAAAAAAAAGGAAATAGAATTTTTTTATTCTTGTGGCATAATAAGGGCCAGGGGTCCTCATAGCCTCTACCTCAATTTTTAGCTTTTTGCTCAAGAGAGAAACTTATTCATGGAGGCTCCTCCCTCCGTAGCCTCTACCTCAATTTTTATCTATTTGCTCAAGAGAGAAATTTATTCATTGAGCGGCGCAATCTCAGCGATCGATTCGCGCAATCAATGACTGAGATTTGTTTTTAATTTTGACCGGTTATAATTAATTGTCAATCCGGACTTTTCAATTAAGAATACTTAATTATGATGCACGCAATTGGCCTCCGTAAAACCTTTCTTTACGGAATGATCCGCAAATAAGATTGTTGTTTGCTCAAACGACTATGGCAACCGTCGGAAATGTAAAGCCCATGAGTGAAAGTATAATCAAAATGAGACCAAGCAATCACCTTATAATTAGATTTGATCTAACAAGATTACAATTGCTCAGGACAAACTTGCCGATAAAAAAAATACTCTCTTTGTTCCTAAATTAATGTCTGGCTCGCAAAGTAACCTAGGCCTTTAAAAAGTTGCATTTTACCATTAAATTGTTTTTTTTCACACCTTAAAACAACTCATTGATATGATATCTATTGATTCATGAAAAAATTAAATTTTTTAAACAAAAAATACATCTTCTTATAAGCTTAGGTTTGCGGGCCAAACATTTATTTAGAAATAGATGGAGACATATGGAGTAGGTTACCAAAAATTTTAGGGCCTGTTTAGTAGCCCTTACTCTTTTTTTTCACTCCTATCTGCTAATTTTATGTCTGAATCAAGAAGCAAAACAAGCAAAGATTCGAACACAAAATAAACTAGTAATTAATAAGAATCCGTAACGAAACGGACCCCTAGCTATTTCACAAATCATTAATTTGGTAAAACCATGATCCGCAGTCACTCTCTTGGACGTCTCGGCTGCAGAAATCCAAGATGAAAACATTGAACAACCCGTACCACTCCCTCCTCCGCGGATATGGAAATCCTTGACAAACAACTTCAACGACTGATCAGGAACACCCATCATCGACACGAGAAGATGTGTGCGCAATGTAATAGTGGGAAATTCACTCACTTGATGGTATGACATGAACAATGAACGCTCTCTAGTCATCTCATAATTCTTGATTATCGAACATGCATTAAGAGAAAGATCGAGGACAACCAAACAAAATCAATGAAACCGGCAACAGACGTATTGCTTGCCTAGCTATATCGGTCTTGGGAGTGCGAGAAATTAAAGTCACCGTATCGCAAATTAACTATTTTCTTTATTATCACGGTGGCCTTTAATATTTTTATTTTGCCAAAAAAGAATATTGCAATTCGTCCCCTGAAAATATTTGGATTAATTATTTGTCGGTTGTTTTAGTTACCAAAGATCTTCACGTGGTAATCGTTGAACCAAATTATTCTTTCCAGGTATTGTATCTACAGACAAAAAGAAAATAAATTCCATTCCGAACACAAGATATGATTATTTTGCTAACAAAATAATGTAGAGAAACACACTCAGGGGTTGGCCCAGTGGTAAGGGCGAGTGTTAGATTTAGGGAGTAATATTTTTGGTCTAGGGTTCGATTCTTCACTAGACCAGTACCCTTGTATCTAAGTGGAGGGCCACGGCTGGTGTGCTATATATAGCTAACACTCTCCGAGGTTTGAGTTAGATATTTTGTGTAAATTTGCTACTTTACAGACATTATAAGATGAACAGTTCAAATTTCTATAATAAACGTACGATGTAACCCACAAATGATTATGACGGAAACTGTGAAATTCCCTCCTGGGGTAGGTGGACATTTATCCCTTTCAAAATCCTTGGCTAAAGCACTTTTGATGAGTTTTTTTCAACCTCACGGGGAATTGGCTAGTGGTTAAGCACTTCTCAAATGATGTTTAGATCGGATCGGATAAGTGCAAATAGAGAGCAAATATTTTCAAAATTAGATGGATATCCTCCATCTAAATTATTGATCCATAAAATGAAACTGAAGATCATATAGTCGAAACAAACTAGTAATCATGTCCACTTATTTAATAACTTCCAAGACTTTTGATCTCCGCTGACGTAGAAACCGTCAGGTCTCGCCTCCCAGTAGCAATTGTACTGATCGGATGTCTCACGGCAGTACTTTAGATCAATGTTCTTATCATACGTAGCAAAACTTTTGTCTTTGGAGCCCCAATAGAAGTGACAAAAGAAAAGAGTTGTTTCGAAATAATTTACGCGGAATTTCCATTTGAATTCCGCCCCAGTGGAGAGCGTATGGTTTCCAAGATCATCATCTGCAGATTGACAACGAAATCGCAATTCGTTTGGAACGCGACTGATGATGTGAACCCACGTAATAGGCATAGATATTATAGACTTAGATATTGTGTGACCAGATAAAAATGCCAAGATGAGTAAAAAAAGAAGGGAAAAGCGTACCATTGTACCCTTTGCAATGCCGAAATGATATTGGTATTGCTTGTGATTGTGATTGTCTTCTTCACCTCATTATATACACTTGGGATAAAGCAATTGGATTTTTGCTTTCTGGGTATGTGGGGCAATTCGATTTTTGCTTTTTTGCTTTTTTTTTTCTTTTTGCATGGGATTTTTCTTATCCAAACTTTACAATCCAATCTCTATAATTCACCAAAATAATCTGTGCCAAACACCCAATCTCTATAATCCAAGCTTTTCAATCCAATCTCGATTTTTTGTAGATTACAAATTTCGGAGTACTATAACGAGAATCCGTAAAAGTGTTATGCATAATAAAATTTCCTAAAGATTTTGTGAGTGAAATTATGTGACTATATATTTGCAAAAAAAAAAAAAAAAATCTGAAGGAGATTATGGTATTCTAGCTAACTTCAAAAATTTGTAATGGAGCGTTCGTTGCAGATTCTATAATCAGATTCTAAAAATCATCAGCTTTTTGAAATTGTTTTAAGGCTGAAAAGCTGATTTAATTTCTAAAAGTCAAGATTTGGATACTTTTATATATTTTGAGAATTTGTGATTAGCAATAGCATACAGACAAAAATATTCTTTGTATAGGTGCTCGATCCACTTTTAATTTGGTGTCTTTTTCGAGCAATTGAATGGAAGCTATGGAACTGTAATTATAAATAGGTCCAACCAATTAACTCTGTAGCACAAAATCAATATGGATATATTCAAATTTTAAATATCAACGTGGAAATTTTACACTCGACTTAAATTTAATTGGTAATGAGTAGAGTAGACTCTCGTACGAGAAAGCATATCCAAGCAATTTGGGATTATTTGTCTTAACACCCCTCTCAAGTGCAAAATGCATTTTTATTTTATTTTTTTGATTAAAATGCAAGCTGCATGGTCTCTCACGTGTACCCATTTTTCGAGGCCCATCAGTGTACAGCCAAAACATGAGCTCTGCTTTTCCCCCCTGACACACCCCCCGCCGGGCCCACCACCATTTTCCGGAACTACCCCTCCCCCCCCTCTCTCGCCCTTTTCTTTCTTTCTTTCTTTTTCTTTCTTTCTTTCTTTACCGTTTGATTTTTTTTTTCTTTTTATTTCCGGTTTGATTTTTTTTTTTCATTTTATTTCCTTTTCTTTCTTTCCGGTTTGAATTTTTTTTTCTCTTTAATAATGGGTTCAAGTCTAATTCTAGGCTTTATACAGTAATTGTGAGGAAAAAAAGTGTTTCAATTGATCATGTTTATCCGACTGTTTTATTCTTCTTTTTTTTCCTTTATAGATTAAAAAATATAATTACGAAAATAAGTATTCCAAATTTCAATCCGTTTGAATGGGTGAGAAGATTTTATTTTTTTATCATTTAATTCTATAGGGTCATAATTAAATTTTGACTATAGAACTCTCGTTGATTAGCCCTAAGAAAGTCGTAGAATCAAATATCTCTTAGGACTAACCAACGAGAGCCCTAGAGTCAAAATTTAATTATGACCCTTTAGATTTAAATAATCAGAAAAATAAAATCTTCTCACCCATTCAAACGAATTGAAATTTGGAACACTTAATTTTTCAACCTTTAGTTTATATATTAAAAAAATGGTTAAAAAATTAAGTACTCCAAATTTCAATCCGTTTGAACCGATAGAAAGATTTTATTTTTCTGATCATTTAATTCTAAAGGGTCATAATTAAATTTTGACTCTAGGGCTCTCGTTGGTTAGTCCTAAGAGATATTTGATTCTACGACTTTCTTAGGGCTAATCAATGAGAGTTCTATAGTCAAAATTTAATTATGACCATTTAGAATTAAATAATCAGAAAAATAAAATCTTCTCACCCATTCAAATGGATTGAAATTTGGAACACTTATTTTTTTAACCATTTTTTTAATATATTAACCCTACGAAAGTTGTAAAACCAAATATCTTAGGACTAACCAACGAGAGTTCTAGAGTCAAAGTTTAACTATGATCATTTTGGATAAAATGATTAGAAAACTAAGACTCATTATTTAGTTTCAGGATTCTCTTAGGGTGTTCATTGAAAAGTCTTGGAGCTAAAAATTTATTACGACCATTTAGGATGAAATGATCAAAAAAATAATATCTTTGCACTGGTTCAAACGTATTGAAAATTGAAACACTTATTTTCGTAACTATATTTTTTAATCTATAAAGGA